>CM060954.1:40813214-40830714 GCA_030765055.1 Mantis religiosa
AATTCTTGTCTTTCTCTCCAAAAAATGGGAAAACAGAAAAGGAGATAAACCACAGTTTGAAATTCTTCAATACACATGCACTCGGGGTTGGACGTTAAGTGAAAGCGTGATAAGTATTCACAAAATTTACCATGTCCACTTAAAAATTCTGTCAAAACAAAATTTGGTACAAGAGTTTCACGTTTTCCTCTGTCATATACACTAGGAAAAATAATGTTTTTGTTAAACTTCCATTTGGAGTTTTTAGCCATTCAAGAATATGTTGATGTATTACTCTCCTTACATAAGAAATAGGACATAAAGAGTGTGTCACAGGAAGATTGGATTCTGCAGCCTTCTTAGCCAAGCAATCAGCTCTCTCGTTACCTAAAATTCCACTGTGTCCTTTAAGCCATCCCATGCAAATATGTCCTGGATGGTTTTGAAGCAGGGTTCTGATTTCATGTGCTAATGAATTTAAATTGTATTTATCATTAATAGCGAGTAGAGCTGATTGTGAATCACTAAGAATACGGGCACTGTTCCCATTAACAGTACACCATTTTATAGCTTCTTTAATTGCTAAGAGCTCCGACTGGAATACAGAACATTCAGGTGACAATTTAAACATGGAGTGAGTTAGTTCCGTTTGGTTTTCATAAACAACAAAAGCACACCCTACTACAGATATATTATCTTCAAATTGGTAACGCGAACCGTCTGTATATATGTAATAATCATGAAAATTACATATTTCCTTTAAACAGGTTACAAAACTTGATGGGTGTCCTGCTGTGGTATGATGCTCCTGGATTTGTAGTTTAAAGTGAGACAGATAAGACGCACATTTACGTTCATGTCTTAAATTCAAAATAGTTGCTGTTGATAAACCAGTGAGAGCCAAAGGTTCGATGTTAGCTATAATCTGAGCTGCATCAGTGGAGATTGTACGATATCCTGGAATTATGCGAAGGAGGAATCCCCTTTGAATTTGTGAAAGTTTTTTAACTGCCCATTTTTTTATTAAGAACATCCTGGAATGCAGATACACCATACAAAATTAGGGGCAATACAGCAACTTGATATATAATTTTAAGAATACTAGAATTCAGACCCCTGGTGGGTCTTGTTGTTGTTGGGAGGGCACCAAGGAGCTTGCTGGCTCTTTCAGTATAACCCAAAAACCTGGACTACACGCAGATCCATGTTTAGGCTTTAACGGTCAGCGTTAATTCAATATAATGTTGTTTCCGAGCTTGAAGGCCCTGGTATAGACGATGAACAAATATCTGACGTTTCGCCCGTAGCTCCGTCGGGTATCTTCAGAGATTCAGTTCTGGCTGGTTACAACTGGACTGTCTAGTTGTCAGTCTAGTCAGTCTAGCTATGACCAGCCGGAGCTGAATCTCTGAAGATGCCTGACGGGGCTAAGGGCGAAACGTCAGATATTTTTTCATCGACTAGACCACGGATAGTTGTAATGTACTATTGTTTCCGCTTACACATCCAAAGAGCGGAATACCCCTAACATATTGTGACTTTGTGGGTTCGTGAAAATAAAAGTCCGATTACATCACTCAAAAATGTTCTTTATTTCCACCGACTTACAGTTGAACACTTGCCAATTACACAGAATTACGTAATGCACACAATTACGATACACCAGTTCGTCCGTTACAGTTCCCTTTTTGCTCTCGCAATTATGTACACTCCTCCGATACACGTACACAGTCTTCTCGTCCGTTCACTAACACGGCGCTCCTTCGCTGCTTGCCAAGCACTGACTTTTCTCCAGCCCGACGCGTTGCTTATATAAGACCAACTGGCCAATCTAGAAGGTTCCGGATTAGATGAAATATCCCGTAAGTTCGAGAAATCGAGGGGAGCGGAAAGAGACGGCACAGTAATGTTTATCGAGCCACCCCTCGTTACCGCTATAAGACAAATGAGTGGGCGTGGCGAACGCCTACCATCTCCTGCTGCTGCTGCTGCTGCTGCCTGCCGGTTCTATAGGGAGTTCCGACGTTCGGGTGACAATATACTCTGGCCAAAAGCCTACAAGTATGTAACTGTTGTGATAGGTATACGTTTAAGATTTTCTCGGGAAACAAGCAAGTGAAAAGACGATTAGATATTGACGTTTCGTTAGCGTACATCTCTCTCATTATCAGGATATTTTAAGAAATATTATAACCACAAAATACACATAACACAAATATCAACAAAGACAAAATACTACTAAGATTGGCAGTGGTTATAACATTTCTTTAAATATCCTGATGTTGGGAGAGATGTGCGCTAACGAAACTTCAATATCTAGTCGTCTTTTCACCTGGCTTGTTTCCCAAGAAGATCTTGGTATTACTCATTCTAACAAAACGATGTACTAGTGTGCATAAATATGATGGGAACGGTATAAAATGTTTGCGTGGTGCACGCCTCTGCTTTATCTTCTTCTGGTGGTCACACGGTACGTGCATTAATGTATTTTATTATTGCATGCCCCAGTTAGTGCATGACTGTAGAAACAGAAAATATGGAGTGCTGAACTTGTTCTCGTTCATTCAAGTTAGATCACAAAGGCCTTGTACCATTGTACAGTAGTAGAGAAATATGTTTCATTCTTCACCTACATATTAATGTAGGTGCTGGACTCCATACTTAATCAGACACATTCCACTCGAACTAGGCTTGACTGGCAACGATATGTTATCTTAACACAACTGACATTTACCCTTCTGAACTCTTTGATCTTTTGATTATCTCGCCTCCATTCAGATATTCGCAACTTGAACTGCTTACAATACGGTTATTGGTAGAAATTAATATTTAATGTTCTAACGAGTGTCAACGGAAGCTACACATACCCAAGATATTTACAAATGACACTGGGAATTATATCAACACCAGACAATAAGTATCTGCAGGCTGCAGAATGCAAATGAAAGATCTAGGTGCAATATTGTGGTGCAATTCTCCTTGGTAAACCTAGTGGGATGACTTAGGCGGTAATATTTGTGGCCCATATTCGGGTGGTAGAGGGTTCCATTAACACAGCTGACCATCCCAATCTTGGTTTCTTCCGAGGGATTTCCCAGGTCAGGAAGGATATTTACCTGACATCCCCCATATCATGTATAGTAAATGGATACATACAAATCAAGGTGTAAGACAGGGTTGCAGTTTGTCTCCTATTTTATTCATAATTTATATAGATGATCTGATTAGAGTGTGGATGTTTAAGATTAACGGAGGCATTCATCTTGCACCAAATTTTACTCTTAAGACGATGCTATTTGCGGATGACCAAATAATTATAAGTAAAACTGAAGACGAGCTTAAAAGAGCAGTATATATTTTACAGAAGTTATGTAAGAATTATAATTTCAACATTTCCACAAATAAAACAAAAACAATGGCGTTTCGAGGTAAAGACACTATTAGAACCAAAATAGTAATTGATGATATTATCTTAGAGCAAGTTACGGGTTTTAAATATTTGGGAACATATGTCAGTTATAAATATGAAAATGATTTTAAAAATGCATTACCAATGTTTCAACAAATATGTGGCATAATAAATAGAAGCCTAAAAACTAAAACCAGAAAAGAAACACGGGTGAAATTTTATAAAGTAATGGCTGTGCCTGCTTTTGTTCCTGCTTTTGTTTTTGGTTCTGAAACATGGACATTAACAAAAGCAGACAAAAACAAGGTACAGGCTGCCGAAATGAGACTTTTAAGAGCAGTAAAGGGATGCACTCTGTTATATAAAATTCCAAATGAAAAAATAAGAGAAGATTTAGAAATAAGTTCTTTAGAAGAAAAAATAATAAATTATAGAAATGAATGGAGAGAGCATATTGAGAGAATGCCGAGAGATAGGATCCCAAGAAGAGTTATAAACTATAAACCTAGAGGAAAGAGACATCCGGGAAGACCACGAAAACGATGGTCAGACATGTTTTAAGCCGGAACAGGCAGCATTACCTAGCCCTTGGAGTGAAGAAATGTGTAGTGTTTAACGCCCGCTTTTCTACATACGGCACCACAGGCGGTGACACTGATGATGCATGAGATGAAGATGGAGCACCGGTGGAATGAAATGGCGGGGGAAACCGGAGGTCCCAGAGAAAAACCCGCCCCAACGCCGTGTTGTCCACCACAAATCTCACTTTGCGGTCGCCTGGGATCGAACCCGGGCCGCCTTGGTGAGAGCCAAGCGGTCTAACCACTGAGCCACGGCGTGGCCTACGGTGTGAAGAAGAAGAAGAAGAAGAAGAAGAAGAAGAAGAAGAAGAAGAAGAAGAAGAAGAAGAAGAAGAAGAAGAAGAAGAAGAAGAAGAAGAAGAAGAAGAAGAAGAAGAAGAAGAAGAAGAAGAAGAAGAAGAAGAAGAAGAAGAAGAAGAAGAAGAAGAAGAAGAAGAAGAAGAAGAAGAAGAAGAAGAAGAAGAAGAAGAAGAAGAAGAAGAAGAAGAAGAAGAAGAAGAAGAAGAAGAAGAAGAAGAAGAAGAAGAAGAAGAAGAAGAAGAAGAAGAAGAAGAAGAAGAAGAAGAAGAAGAAGAAGAAGAAGAAGAAGAAGAAGAAGAAGAAGAAGAAGAAGAAGAAGAAGAAGAAGAAGAAGAAGAAGAAGAAGAAGAAGAAGAAGAAGAAGAAGAAGAAGAACAAGATGCCCCATATCACTTCCTTTCATTTCATTTTCTCCATTCGATCTTTTCAAGTAGCAAGAGTCAGAGAAGTCGCCGATAGCTTTACGCTTCACTGCAGTGGTTTTTGCGTTCTAGAAATACGATGTTCCGCATAGGGGAGGCTGTCATCGGCCGGTTGCCCTTCCCAGAAGAGATGTTTGATCAGCCGGACCGGAAAGGCTCTCTATGGCGAACTGGATCTGAAGAAATTACCTACGCCTGTGAGGGACTCACCTCGGCTGTGGTGTCACCTGATATAGGTTATTGCAGGCAACATAAATCACACCTTCCTACTGAGGTCTGACGAACAGTATAGTACCTTCGGCTGCATTGCTGGAATCCCCTCCGTGACTCCTTGGTAAACGATTAAGCTTGGGTCATTACATGTGGGAACTTTGCCGTACAAACTGAAATACAATTGACCGAATAACGACCTTTAGTGGTTATCCGAATGACATTTGCAAGATTTCTCAGAACTTCTCTCAGGAGCTTTACTTTGGCTGAGCTCACCGTCCTTTGTTGGTAATGACGCCTTCACAAAAAACAGCTTTCCTCTCAAAATTTGGGTATGTTGAGGGAGCTACATGTTATGGAGAGGGGTGTTTTGCTCTACAAATCTTGTTTCCGGCCTTTATTAAAGAGCATTATCCTAGAGGATATTAACAGTACGATAAGACTCCCCGTTTCATTTAGTATTTTCCCACTGGATGTGCGAACAGACTGTCGACCCTTTACTGTATTATAAGCTATTTCAATAAACCCAGCAATGTGTCTTTGATGCAGAACTCGCAAGGATGTAAGGACTTAATCGTGATCAGGTACTGCGATTCTATAATGACGCTCACAAAATTAATCACAAGATAATCATGCATTTATGTACATGTATAATCTACTTTATGATTAAACTGACATCACAACTAGGTCTTCACAGCAGTAAAGCGAAATCAGCTCCACTCATGTGGGAGAGATATTCTAATGCTTCTGTTGTCTAAAGTTAGAAATGAATCGATTCCTAGTGGATGGAAGGGGGTAGCAACAGCTCTACTCCAGTCAATGAAGGATGCTTTCGAATCGAAAGCTAGAGTAAAGTTCGTTGTTACCCCCTTCAGTTCCGTAGGTATCTCCAGATATGACGACTTTGCAGGACATAAATTAAAATACAAATACCATGTCAATCGATTCATATCTCACTTTAGCCTCAAAGATAAAGTAGCCTCGTCCATTGCATCCCATGCGACGTCAAAGCTTTCCCTTCTGACCACGCCTGCTATAAGGGTTCTCCCCTTAAACATATGGGTGGTCCTTCTTAATACGTTCACCAAGTTAGAACGCTGTTGCAATATTTTTCTTGTGTCCTCAGAAATTAGCTTAGACTGTGCAAACGTGCCTCCTATGTGTATTAATTGAGCTTATATTTATAGAAGTTACATAGTGTTTTACTTAGTATAGTTTTATAAATTTATTAGTGTTTAATAGTTATTAGGGTTTACCACTTGCGTAATTTAATTAAGATGTGGAGACTGTGGGTATCGAACCTAACATGGATATGCTAATATAGATTTCCATTCATACTTGTAATATATACCTAACAGTATTTCTAAACTTTCTCGAGTTCTAAAGCGTTTATGACATTTAATTATTATGCGGAATGTACGTGATTATTTATTTAAATTGTGTTTAGTGGAAGACCCCCCCACCCCCGAAAAAATACACTGCTTAACTTTATTCAAACTTGTAAAATTAGCAGACATCCTTGTAAATAGTTTCGAAAATTTAAAAAGAGTAATAGAGTTTCCTTACTAGTTTTTCTTTAATTCCTTGGTTTGTTTTTTTATAAAGTATTTATTGCTTTGTTAAATCAACAGAAATTCAACACCTGTAGCTGCCATAGAATAAAGGAAAATGTTTTAGGATAAATCGGCTCACGATTGCAATAAACAAAGCTCTAAGTGCAATTTTTGCTTATAGATTACTCTTAATTACCAGAATATCCAAAGTGCTTCGTTGATTCGCAAGTAAATATCCCTCACAAATTCATGCATACTGATGCAATTTATCCCCTTTAAAATTGTAATGATGTTTTACTTAAGTTTCCTTAAATATTATGTTAATAATATGCATTTAGTTCTTGTACGTAATATAAGTACTAATACCATAACAGCATAGATAATACATCTCAAAGAGTTGTAACATTATGTATTATGATAGGAAACATTAATCATTTAAAATTTATTTGAAAACATAAATGACGATTTCTTACAGTGAATTCTGCTTTATTTATTTATATTTTGCCTCTAAACGTTATTTTAAGCAACGGCAACCCTGGGTATTCTCAGTTGTAAACACGTGCCTAACGTTCTTCACTTATGACCCCGGTTGGTGTATCCTAAGATGTTTATAAGAACAGCTTTTCCTTACAAAGAGAGCCGGTTGGGGATGGTTTAAGCGCGGCCCCTATATGGGAATATATTCCCCACGTGAAGTAAATCACGTGATAGGAGCTGGTTAATTGCTGTGAACATCTTAGTTTCGATTTCAGTCTAATTATAGAATAAACTATACTATGCATTAAAATGGAGTTTAGAGTAAATTATTTATACAAACTCCTTTGAAATGTTAAGTTATAGAAAATGATGTAACTGCTTTCATTTAGATTGTTACAACTGTAGCCACATGCACATATAACGGTATCAATGCTTTCTTATCATGCATAAAATAATTGAAACTAATGTAAAATGTCCCCTAATTTCTCAACCATATCCACATTAGTGATCGAAAGTCTTACAAATAATTGTAAGTTAGCCTTGCTAATTAGACAAACCAAACTGGCGTAGACTGAAGGAAGAGCCAAATTTTGTGTACAAAACTCATGAAAGGGTAGAGCCAGGCTGAAAAATTCAGTGTCATTGCCGGGATTTGAATCACGGATCTTCTGGTTTCCATCCAGCCGCTCTACGCATTTGAGCTACTATGGCCAACGTGCCAACATGACATTAAATTCTCCAACTGACTCGTGTCTGGCTCTACACTTTCATAGTGCGTCCTACACACGGCTAGTGTGAAAGAACAATTAATTTGCATTAATTGTACCTAATAGTGGTCCGAACTATAATGCCCGGGCCTTAAAGTACTTACAGCATAGTAAGTCGCCATTAAGGTAGTTGTCTCATGTGTTTATGAGAACTCCTAGTGGTTTACCGGGCAAAACACGAGTCAGTTGGAGAATTTAACGTCATGTCGGCACGTTGGCCATAGTAGCTCAAATGGTTTGAGAGGCTGGACGGAAACCAGAAGATCCGTGGTTCAAATCCCTACATTGAATTTTTCAGTCTGGCTCTACCCTTTCATAGTGCGTCCTACACACGGCTAGTGTGAAAGAACAATTAATTTCCAAAACTCATGAAGATTATACGAACCTGATTCTAGACTTCTTTTATTGTGTAAGCAAGCTCTTATCATTACGAGTTAAGTGCAAGATACGTGTTGAAATTTCATGACAAATAATGGGTAATAACTGGAACATACCCAATTTGCTAAGAACCGTTAAATGTGATAACATGTTGAGCCTACTAGTAACAGCTGTAAACATTTAAACTACAACTTTCTGAAGTATAGTAAAACTAATTCATTGACATTATAACATGTAAAAGGAGGTCATGAACTTTTACATCGTATCTTGTTTACGTAGAAATGTAGCAAACATGTTGTCCTTGGTTGTGCAGTTTTACAAATGCAGTAAGAGGGTGATGTGTCATGGCTCAAACACTGGACTTTATTCATAAAAGATCTGCTGAACTTTACCCAAATCAAAGTACTTAATCTTTTAAAATGTTTCAAGGTTTTAGTTTTCTGTAAAATATGTTTCATAACTGTCTGTACCCTTGCCCCAAACAGAAGATCCTTAATAATGTTTTTTCGAACTTTAACTAAATAGATTGCGTTTTCCAAATAAGTCATATTTATTTTAAATGTTTTCGAGCACATTTATAGTATACTATGCTTATCTTTCTTGTTAAACTTAATATAAGCGAATATTTAATGCTTATAGGAAGAATGCTAGTTAATTAATAATAGCCCACCAATGCCAGATTTCACCAACATATGTTAAACCCGACGTTAACAAATGTAACGTAACAATTGTAACCGCTTAACAAAGCTGTTAAACTTTTTTCCATTTCACCAACCTATTTTCTGAAAACGTTAACAAACCTGTGATGGAGAAAGAATTGTTAATTGAATTGGTGACGAAGTGTAAGGATATCGTGGAAAATAAGAGGACGGATGCAGTGAATGTAAAAGAGAAAGATGTCACGGGGAAAATATTGGAAACGAATTTAATTCAAATGCACGTGTCATTACTACAAGCACCAAACAACTTGTCAGTATTACGTAAATTTAAAACGAGGTGCGAAGAACAAGTGACTTAAACGTTTCAAGACGGGAGGAGGAAAATGTATTATCCACATAATTCAAAGATTTATTATATCGAAAAGTTATTAATACTTGAAACTAAGGCGATATCGCCATATTCCTTTCGATGCATGTTCTAGCTCACAATTACGTAAATTTAAAACAAGGAACGAAGAAGGACAAGTGACTTGAACGTTTCAAGACGGGAGGCGGACAGTGTATTACCCACATAATTCAGTGAATTATAAAATCGCAAGGTTGTTAATACTTGAAGCAAAGGCGAGATCGGCATATTCCTTTCGATGCATGTTCTAGCTCAGTATTACGTAAATTTAAAACGAGGAGCGAAGGACGAGTGACTTGAACGTTTCAAGACGGGAGGTGGACAGTGTATTATCCACATAATTCAGTGAACTATAAAATCTCAAAGTTATTAATACTTGAAGCAAAGGCGAGATTGGCATATTCCTTTCGATGCACGTTCTAACTCAGTATTACGTAAATTTAAAACGAGGAGCGAAGGACAAGTGACTTGAACGTTTCAAGACGGGAGGTGGACAGTGTATTATCCACATAATTCAGTGAACTATAAAATCGCAAGGTTATTAATACTTGAAGCAAAGACGAGATCGCCATACTCCTTTCGATTCATATTCTAACTCAGTATTACGTAAATTTAAAACGGGGAGCGAAGAAGGGCAAGTGACTTGAACGTTTCAAGACGGCAGGTGGACAGTGTATTATCCACATAATTCAGTGAATTATAAAATCTCAAAGTTATTAATACTTGAAGCAAAGGCGAGATTGGCATATTCCTTTCGATGCATGTTCTAACTCAGTATTACGTAAATTTAAAACGAGGAGCGAAGGACAAGTGACTTGAACGTTTCAAGACGGGAGGTGGACAGTGTATTACCCACATAATTCAGTGAATTATAAAATCTCAAAGTTATTAATACTTGAAGCAAAGGCGAGATTGGCATATTCCTTTCGATGCATGTTCTAACTCAGTATTACGTAAATTTAAAACGAGGAGCGAAGGACAAGTGACTTGAACGTTTCAAGACGGCAGGTGGACAATATATTATCCACATAATTCAGTAATCAAGCTTTAACATTCGGTGAGACGTTGACCTCACAAAGGGATGGAAAATTCGGGAGGAAAAGAAAACTATCACCAAGGATGTAAAGAAAACTTGTGCACGTGGCAAAACAAAATAGAAGAGCAACCAGCAATGACCTCAGTAATCAACTAAAGCAGTACGGTACAGAAATATCAGCCTCAGTAGTTCGCAGAAGATATTGTGAAGCAGGTTTAACAGCACGCAGGACTCGTAAAAAGGCTAAACTGACACCTGCAATGGCAAAAAACTTTTGGAACGGGCCAAAGAGATGCAGAAACATCCAGTGGAATTTGGAGAAAGGTAAATACTATGAAAATTGTATATAGCATAAAATTAAAATATGTACATGTAAATTTTATGGAAATGAAATAAGCAGCCTAAACTTTGTTTCTCTCATTACTGGTTCTGTTATACTGTCTTTGATCAATTTTAAAACTGTTTAATATTAATAGAGGTTTTTATTGTTTCAGGTAATTTTCTCAGATGAATCCATGTTTGAAGTATGTGAAGAGAGCAGCCAATATGTGAGAAGGACAGATAAAGAAGGATTTTCCCCTCAATGTGTCAATCAAAGAGTAAAGCATCCAACATCAAAAATGGTCTGGAGCTGTATGTCTGTCCATGGACCTGTAAGATTATACATAGTTGTGGGATCTATTGAGCAGAAACAGTATAAAAGTGTGTTAGAAACAAGACTATTTCCGCAAAGTAAAGAATGGTTTCCAAATGGTGATTTTGTGTTCGTGCATGACAGTGCTCCCTGCGATAGAGCAAAATCTGTAACCCAGCTCCTCAAAGAAAACAATTTAAAAGTACTACCATGGCCGGGGAATAGCCCTGATTTAAATCCAATAGAGAATCTGTGAGGTATTGTTAAACAGAGACTGAAAAAATTGAAAATAACAACAAAAGTTCAGCTTATTGAGGGCCTGATAAGCATTTGGCACAGAGATGAAGAAATAAAGGAAAAGTGGTCCACCCTTGTAGAGAGCATGCCTAAACGCATCAAAATGGTAATAAAGGCTAAAGGAATGCATACAAAATACTAAGAGTAGAAAAAAATATGTTGTAATATTATTTCTGTTAAATAAATGTAAAATAAACGTTATATGTTAAAAATTTCACCATTGAGTCTAATACTTTGCACACGTCTGTAACTATTCTGGTCCTCTCTTGTTTCATGTTAACCGAACTGTAAATTATCTTACTGCTAATTTACTTGTAGGTACAAGGGAAATATAAGAATACAGTTGGCACTATGTGATACCTTAGAAGCACCGTTCTGTATGCATGGCCAATGGGTCAAAAATGTCTTCCCATTTGAGGAAAGAATAATTAACGGGAAACTGAGACAAAGAAAGAACAATATTTCTGAAATGGTTCATTCTACAAAAATATTTTTGACAAAAATATATGCGTTTTAACGAGATCTGCCTTTGTATGGTAACATTTTGTCTGTAACTTACTGTTTTCCATCTATGCAGACGCCACCCAGAATGAAGAGCACTTCTGACAGCATTCTAGAAAAATATAAATGTCGTGTGTCATTTAAATATTTTAAACACGTATTGTTTCAATCAAAACTTTAAAACAGTTTAAAAAAAGTATAAGAAGTTTCTAAAAATGTTCCATGCAAATGATAAGTTTCTTGACAATGTAAACTTTATCTAAAATTGCTTCTTTTTGGGGGAGGGGAGAAAGGGATTCTCAAAACACAACCTTGACATCAAATTTTTGTGTTAAATGTACTATTTTTGGTATACGCAAGAAAGAAAGTGAAAGTATAAAAACGTAAAAACTTTAAGCTAGTAAGAGGTTAGTTTTTATTATTTACTTGTTAATAGTGGTGACCGTGTTGCTTATCTTTTTGTGATGTTATTTGACTAATTGCCAACAGAAGCGAATTCCTTTTCGTCTAGACATAGCAAATAATTACTCCACACCCAGACGACATGCAATTCAGATCACTAAAGCTTTGTCAGCGAATTTTATCGTTGAAAACATACTCTGGTAATTATTTATATATACAAGAATTACAAGTTTTCATCGGACTGAATGTGTGAGGAAAATGCTTGAGCCATTTATATAAATATTCTAAATAAATAAAATATGCCTCGTACAGTAGTTTTGATTTCTGTTTTTTGGGGGAAAATACTCTTATAGTTTATAAAATACGAGGGCTGTTCAATAAAGAATGATCATAATTTTTTGCTGTCATAATTTTTTTTTGCACTAAAATTCAATCCTATTATATTCTGTTAGCTTAATGTGAAACAATCACGCCGTAGTAGTTTCATTGTTGGTACTCCTGGTTCCCACCTGTGATAACCAGACAAGTTCAGACATGTCCAGTATCGCCTACCGTTGCAATGGAAGTAACATGCAGTTAAAGTTGATGTTAGAGGAAGATCCGGAGTTTCTTTCAAACGTCATCGCTGCTGATGAAACTTGGCTACATCATTTTGATTCCGAGAGCAAACAGCAAAGCTCAGTGTGGAAATTTCCTTCATCACCAACCCCCAGAAAAACAAAAGTGAACTCCACTATGTTTTCCGGGCTTGTAGGCCGTGGTCCATTTTCATTTCCTTCCGGCGTAGGACCACGGCCTACAAGCCCGGAAAACATAGTGGAGTTAACGACGCCGGCCGTGAAAGCCTCAGTATTTATGTGAAACAAAAGTGGTTGCTTCTTCTGGGAAAGTTATGATCATCTCATTCTTTGATATTCATGGAATGGTTTATCAGCATGTTGTACCTGCACACACATCAGTAACTGGACCATACTACAGGGATGTCCTGAAAACATTGCAAGTCCATATCAGGCGCAAAAGACCACATTTCCGTGAAGCAGGCTGGATGCTGCATCACGATAATGCATGGCTGCCAATATTGTTGCTGAATATCTTGCAAAAATCAACGTGAAGTGCATCCCTCACCCTTCGTATAGTCCAGATTTAGCCCCATGTGACTTTTTTCTATTCCCTAACTTGAAGAAACGCCTTCGTGAGTGGCATTTTCCATCATCAGAAACCCTGGTGAAGGCTGCGGATGCGATTTTGAAGGATATCTCAAAAATGGTTTCCAGCATGTCTTAGATGATTGGCAGAAACGCTGGGACAAGTACATCGCATTCAGGGGAGACTGTTTTGAGAAGGACCATCAAAATTATGAGGATGAGTTAAGGTACGTTGTCAAAATGAAATGTGATCATTTTTTATTGAACAGCCCTCGTACGTGTAGATGAAAATTAAATGGCATGACTTACAACTAATTCCCATAAAATCTAATTTGAAGCAATACAACGCGAATTCTATAGAGCTATTTATAACTTTAAGAAAAGAAAATATCATAAGACATCATCTAGAACAGTTCTTACCTTACCCAAGCATCACGACCCTACTTAGTTATGTTAGCATTGTAATAACTAAATTACATAGAAAATGAAGCCAGTTACAGTGAAGCAGTGTTACACAAATATAACTATTTGTAACAAAAAGCTTCACTTATCTTAAGAAAATTGATGTCGACTTTTCTTATTAGTTGAATTATTTGAACTCGAAATCGATTCTCTTGTTCGCTTCGTCAGTCAAAGAAAGCCACAGGAGAAAACAAATTCGTCGTTAAGGAAGTTACTATGTTCTTATGAAAACGTTTTCAGATTTTTGTAATACTGAAAACACACACACATACATATATATAATATATAACAAAACTATATGACTATGTAACGTGAAAAAATAGATGACAATCTAAGAGATGGAAATTAATCTTTCTTCCACACTAGCCGTGTATAGGCTAAGGTTCAGATGGAAAATTCAATGTCATAGCCGGGATTTGAGCCACGGATCTCCCGGTCTCCGTCCGGTTGCTCTTAATAATTTAACTACCATGGCCAACGTGTCAGCATAACATTAATTCTCCAACTGACTTGTATATTTCTGGTATAACCAGATACACACCTTTTGTGGCGACTTATTATGCTGTAAGTACCTAAGTTCCAGACCTTGTAGTTACGACTATTAAGTTAATTGATGGAAATTAAACATTCTTCCATACTAACCGTGTGTAGGCTAAGATTTGGATGGATAGAATCAGACTAAAATATTCAACGCCATGGCCGGTATTTGAACAACGGATCTCTCGGTCTCCATTCGGTCGCCCTTAACCATGGCCAACATGCCGTCATGACATTAAATTCTCCAACTGACTTGTATGTTTTCCACTAGGGGTTCTCGTATTCGAGATACACGACGTTTGTGACGATTTACTACGAGGGCTGTTCAATAAAGAATAATCACAATTCTTTTTTAACAACGTACCTTTACTCATCCTCATAATTTCGATGGTCCTTCTCAAAATAGTCTTCCCTGAATTCGATGCACTTATCCCAGCGTTTCTGCCAGTCTTTAAAGACAAGCTGGATAGTATTTTTTGAGAGATCCTTTAAAATCACCTCCGCAGCCTTCACCACTGCTTCTGGTGATGGATAATGTCTCCCACGAAGGCGTTTCTTCAAGTTAGGGAATAGAAGAAAGTCACATGGGGCTAAATCAGGGCTATAGGAAGGGTGAGGGATGCACTTCACGTTGATTTTTGCAAGATATTCAGCAACAACAATGGCAATATGCGGCCACACATCCAGCCTGCTTCTTGGAAATGTGGTCTTCTGCACCTTATATGGACTTACAATGTTTTCAGGACATCCCTGTACTATTGTCCAGTTACTGATGTGTGTGCAGGTACACATGCTAATAAACATTTCCGTGAATATCAAAGAATAATATGACCATAACTTTCCCAGCAGAAGCAACCACTTTTGCTTTTTTTGTGGGGAGGGGTTGGTGATGAAGGAGATTTCTGCACTGAGCTTTGCTGTTTACTCTCAGGATCAAAGTGATGTAGCCAAGTTTCATCAGAACTGATTACCTTTGAAAGAAACTCCAGATCTTCCTCTAACATCAACTTTAACTGCGTGTTACCTCCATTGCAGCGGTAGGCGATACTGAACATGTCTGAACTTGCCTGGTTCTCACAGGCGGGAACCAGGAGTACCAACAATGAAACTACTACGGCGTGTTTGTTTGAGATTAAGCTAACAGAATATAATAAGATTGAATTTTAGTGCTAAAAATTATGACCGTAAAAAATTATGTTCATTCTTTATTGAACAGAACTCGTATTTTAAGTACTTGAGTCCCAGGGCTTGTATGCACCACTATTAGGTTAATTTATGCCATATAGTAGCCATATATAGGCTGTTCGGATAGATATTGGTATTGAACTTCTCAGACGAATTTTACCTATCCAGCTCTTAAAAGATATTCATTAAATTAAATACGATTTCTTCGAAACTTGTCGATTTATTCCATGACTTTTTACGTTGCTTATTGCAACATCCATATAAAACTGCATCAGTTTTTCTGCTGAAGAGTCATATGTTCTATATAAATACACTAAAATTAGAAAGGGACGTCATTAACCAGCATAAACTATTGACATAGCTACGTATGTAAAGCAAATATCCTCTATAGTGACAAGACAAGGGAAAGCAAAGCATTACACACTGAACACACATTAGCACGCCCAAACAACGTGGACTTACAATACCACAATATACTATTTGTTTGTGTTTAGTACCAAAACCCTCCAGCTGCTCACGTTTAAGGCGTGCTGGGGCACGTATGGAACCCAAACATGTTGCAGAGTTCGAGTTCATGCTTTCTTTGGAAAACCTTGGTTAGTGCTGGCTATGCATATTGCCCTAAGGCAATGACATTCAATTTCTCCTCATATATAGATGAATACTAGTGACTTATTTTTATTTTTTATTACGTGTAGTAAGTAGAAGAGGTGTTAAATTTTCTAGATAAACATTCGATAACGAGATTTGACTAGTAATGCATGTTCTGGGATTCTTGAATCTTGGAAAAAGGAGAGATAGCGGGACATAGAGGTTCATATGTGGGTGTGAGGGAACTACATAACCCAAAAATAAAGAGTCAGTTAAGTACCAAGCTTTCTACTTCAGTGCAGCATCTTCCAAGGATGTGACACAAAAATCTTCAAGGACCCCAGGCTGTCATTTATATTGGATGTTATTTTAAAGGTTTTGATTTTCTCAAGAATGGCTCATTTAAATACCAATATTTGAACCACAAAAGACGAATGTCGGGTAGCTCTTAGCTCCATGGATCCCGGACTCATTTGTGCATCATTTCACCAATTTCATTCATTGTCCGATATGACTTAACGTTGGAGGACGTAAATTTAAAAAAATGAACCACAAATCTCAAGGCCTGCTTGCGTTTTTTTGTAGTGTTTAACGCCCGCTTTTACGAGCGCTGTACAATAAAGAATAATCATAATTTTTTACGGTCATAATTTTTCGCACTAAAATTCAATGTTAGCTTAGCTTAGTGTGAAACAAACACGCCGTAGTAGTTCCATTGTTCGTAGTCCTGGTTCCCGCCTGTGAGAACCAGGCAAGTTCAGACATATTTGATAGATAGAGTCAACATGAAAAATTCAATGCTATGGCCGGGATTTGAACCACGGATCTCCTGGTTTCCGTCCAGTCGCTCTTAACCTTTGAGCTACCATGGCCAACGTGCCGTCCTGACATTAAATTCTCCAGTTGACTGTAACATTTCCCCGGTAGACCACTATCAAACACCTTACCCTATATACGGCTAGTGTAAAGAAATGATTAATTTTCATAAATTAACTAGAAGTTCAGACATGTTCAGTATCGCCTACCACTGCAATGGAGGTAACATGCAGTTAAAGTTGATGCTAGAGGGAGATCCGGAGTTTCTTTCAAACGTAATCACTGCTGATGAAATTTGGCTACATCATTTTGATCCTGAGAGTAAACAGCAACGCTCAGTGTGGAAATCTCCTTCATCACCAACCCCGCAAAAAGCAAAAGTGGTTGCTTCTGTTGGGAAAATTATGGTCATCTCATTCTTTGATATTCATGGAATGGTTTATCAGCATGTTGTACCTGCACACACATCAGTAACTAGACAATACTACAGGGATGTCCTGAAAATATTGCAAGTCCATATCAGGCGCAAAAGACCACATTTCCGTGAAGCAGGCTGGATGCTGCACCACGATAATGCGCGGCCGCATATTGCCAATGTTGTTGCTGAATATCTTTCAAAACTCGACGTGAAGTACATACCTCACCCTCCGTATAGTTCGGATTTAGCCTCATGTGACTGTTTTCTATTCCCTAATTTGAAGAAACGTCTTCGTGGGAGGCATTATCCATCATCAGAAGCAGTGGTGAAGGCTG
>CM060954.1:40835714-41094061 GCA_030765055.1 Mantis religiosa
GGGCTTTCCATAGGGCAAGACATAGAGACTAACAAGCCCCCCCCCCCATCTGGTCCTATGGACTCAAGACGGGATGGAAGTGGATACGCGCTGTCCCGAAAGGGCGCCCGACACCTCCGTGGGGTATTCCATAGGGCAAGACCTAGAGACTAACAAACCGCCCTCCCCCCATCTGGTCCTATGGACTCAAGACAGGATGGAAGTGGATACACCACTTACGCGCGCCAACTCCAAAGTGGGAAGGCTACCGATATGACCTCGGTGGGGCCGCCTAGTGATCTAACACACCTTCTACTAGCTATGCTGGCTAGTACGCGGGAATATTAATGGCTTCGCTCAACCTCGTCCGGAGACGTGCCCGATCTCCCACGGGTATCGGGAACCACTGCCCCCTCGAGTCCAACCCAATCCGAACAACTCCCTATCAGGAAGGGGCTCGAATGTTCGGTCCGAGGTTCCTCTAGTAACGTCAGAGTACCACGATTGGGGTCCGCAGCGCCCGCACCTCGGCAGCTGAATGGGACGGGTCCCCTCCACTATGGGAATGGTCAACAGACACAACTGCAGAGTGTGGGCGGATAACAAACAAATGCAATCATGAAGTGGATGCGCAACATCCTGAAAGTTAATGTGTGGTTGGGGCTGACAAAATCGATGGTGTATGGGCCATTTTTATTTGGAGAACAAACAGTGACAGACATTTCGTATCTTGATATGCTACAACTGTTCCTTCAGCCACAATTACGCAGGATGGCATTTTCGAAACTGTGGTTTTCCAACAGGAGGGAGCCCCTCCTCATTTTGCAATGATTGTTTGGGAGTACATGGATACCTCATTCCCCCGTCTATGGATTGGCAGGGTTCACACCGCATATGGGCGCCACGTTCCCCAGATCTGACACCTCATGACTTTTTTTCATAGGGATACGTTAAATCAAAAGTGTACAGAGATAAAATCACCTCCATTGCCTTTCTTAAAGAGCGTATCAGGCAGACAGTGCGTAACATCATACCTACGATGCTGAACAAAGTGTTTGAGGCAGCAGTGCAGCGCTGGGAAACCTGTATGGAAGTGCAAGGTGGCCATATCGAATGAGATTAAGAAAAAACGTTCATGGATTGTGTGTTACCATGTCATACCTGTATTTGTTTGAATGGAAATGGATCGAAACTTTATGTTCACCCTGTATTACTGTTGTACTTTGAATCTGATTTAAATTTATAATTTTAGTCTGTACACAACCTATAAGCAAAATCAATTCTTGATATTCCATGGAGTCTCCCATTACTTCATTACATCCAGCTTTAAGCTTTCTACATGCCACATTTCAGTGACATAATAATCGAATACATTTGCAACTCCTACAAGACTATTACAAAGCCATGCATTTTACTAACTTTAAATTTGTTTCAGTTATGCCAAAATTTACTTATTTGGATAACTATCATTTTATAAACCAGATATAAAATCTCATAGCACGTGGTTAAGGATATCGTCTTTGATTTCATAGTGTGACTACACCCACATCAGTTAGTGTGTGTGTGTGTGTGTGTGTGTGTGTGTGTGCGTGTGTAGTGTTTAACGCCCGCTTTTACTACATACGGCACCGCAGGCGATGACACTGATGATACATGAGATGAAGATGGAGCACCGGTGGAATGAGATGGCGGGGGAAACCGGTGGTCCCGGAGAAAACCCGCCCCAGCACCGTGTTGTCCACTACAAATCTCACTTTGCGGTCGCCTGGGATAGAACCCGGGCCGCCTTGGTGAAAGCCAAGCGGTCTAATCACTGAGCCACGGCGCGGCCCCACATCAGTTAAGCTAAACATGTGTGTCCTAAGATATTTTGTTTGACAACTAAAAATGAAACAATTGTTTCAATCTAATTACCTTTCAAAAATTAATTTAGAAATATTTGGCAGTTCCTAATTAAATTTTTCTCTGTATTTGGGTTTACAAGCATGATACTATAGTTGAAAAAATTCCAATAAATTTTCATAGTGTAAGATTTCTTTTTTCTCAGAATATAACTAGTGGAGAGGTATGAAAATATTAATGGCATGACAGTAAGCAAGGCAATAACATTTATACATTTGCTTTTGGGTCGATTAAGTATACTTTTTATAGGTTGCTTTCTGCAGCGACCACATCGTTTATTTCAGAAACCACCTAAGAGACAAAATATCAAAAAATGTGTTTTTGGTGGTGCTGTACAATTTAAAGGTAAATACATCTTTTAGTGCAGAAATAACCTATGTTTCATAATAGCAATGCTATTTTCAGCCTTGAAAATAATCCGTTTACTTCAGAAAGAACCCAAGCGTCGTCGCTTAGGTTCTTTCTGCGGTAAATTTCATTCGTGACGGTTGGCAGCCTTGATGACATCATGAGTTTTGTGACTCACTGTGACAATAACTCACAACTACCCTGTACGTGGCCACTCATTTTCCCCATGTGGCAGACATTTTGGAGGCATAAAGCGTCTCTTGAGAAAGATGGACAGGATTTATACTCCTGATGAATATGCAGAGCTCATGCTAAATGCTAGTAAGTCTCGACGATTTACTGTATATCACCTTACATCAGACGATGTTCTCAGTTTCAAAAAGTGGTGGCCCAAATCATATAAGAAAATGCCAAATTCGGACGAAACATCAGACAGGAAAGTACTCAAAGAAACTAAGCAGCCATTCAAAGTGTCCAAGTAACAAGCAGTTTCTCTACAACAAGGATACTCCGGGAAAAATGGTAGCAAGTGAATTCATTGGAGGAATAACATCTACCTTCATATTGCTAAAAACTGCCAGTCCTCCGGAACTACCAACAGAGAAAGCTTATCATTTGGGGAAGGTATGTTTACTTTTATTTTACCAAGGTTATTTTAAACGTTTATATTTTACTTTCAGCTAAACAGTTTTGTAGGCTATAACAAATTTTAAAATTTATCGGGTTTTGTACAGTGAGATTTGTGGTTTTAGATTCCAATCAACAACAAAAAGATAGACAATATAAATAAGTTAATGGAATATACTGTTGGATATGAAGCCTTCTATGACACTTATCATCCAATGGCAAACAACTGACGAGCAGTTACCAGAAGCTGAATAAATGAATAAGGCCAGATCTTTGTATATAGACATACTGTAGCGTGTAGCCTACTTGTATTTTTTTCATTTAGGCCTAATAAAAACACTCTTTTTTATACTTAAGTGTGTCTGTTACTTACCTTTTATACCAAAACGGGTAAAAAATAATGGTTTGAGTTAATTTCAATAATAATTTTTAAAAAATCACTTTGGATACACTCATTTATTGCAGAAACCACTTAAGTACAATTTTTTCAAAAATTTATGACTCAAAAACTTAAAGGAAGAAAAAATAAAATAAAAAATAGATTATTTCAATATTGTGACTTTGTGGGTTCGTGAAATGAAAAGTCCAATTACACCACTCAACAATGTTCTTTATTTCCACCGACTTACAGTTTAACACTTGCCAATTACATAAAATTACGTAATGCACACAATTACGATTCACCAGTTCGTCCGTTACAACTTCACTTGTACTCGCGATTACATAAACTCCGATACACATACACAGTTCATACAGTCTTCCGTTGCACAATCTTTTCGTTCATTAACACGTCACTGACTAACTCTTACACCAAGAACTGCGACTGTCTCCTCACTCACACTCGCTAACCAACTGACCAACTCTGACCGTCTGTAGCCCTCTTTATATAGGAATATCGCCGGTTTCTAGTGACCAGGAGAATGTTCCAGACTCCGTAATTTCTGGAACCAGGTGGGCAGAAACAGACGGCCCACTGATGTTTTTCCTCCCAACCACTGCCTGTCACCACTACAAGACAAACGAGGGGGAGGTGTGGCTAACGCGGTCCTCCCCTACCTTCCGTTGCCAGCTGCTCACAGGGCGTCCCAGCGCTCCCGTTACAATATCATGTTTTTTATTTAGTTACTATACTTAAGCTGAAAAACAGTTCTTTTTAGTTTTCCAAAAGTTGAAAAATGCGCACGTAGGTAGTTTCTGAAATAAACGATTCAATTCATCTGTATTAAAAATTTGATCTGGTTATGTTAACAGTATTTTTTTTTCAATTTATTACCAAATATATAAAAGAAAACTTAATCAATCTTTTCTCTTCATCCCTAGCAAACATCCTATCTGATTAATTTTAGAGTAAAGTAACCACTGTTTTTATTAAAATTGTTTTGGTAAATAATTAACAGAAGAGTACTTTAATCTAATGAAACCAAATCTATATTCTTCTCACGAGATATATGGTTAATATTTTCTCAACTTCTTCCACTATTTCAGATTTTTTGTCAAGCTTGATAACAAAAGAGTGTCTCGTTATGTCATTATGGACTTATCGCCTTAGGTTGACTGCAGTCATCATTTCTGTAGCAGTAACCACATGCTTCATTTGCTGGAATAGAATTCGTTGCCATCATGCTTTCATCCAGTAGGAATCAATTAATATATACTTTTAGCCAGGGTGTATTCCTCACGTGAATTAAATCACATGATAAGATCTGGTTTCGCTTGGTTTTTATAAACATCTTAGTTGTGATGTCAGTCTAATTGTTAATTGAACTACATTGTACTACATTCTTAAATTCATAACTATAATTACATACTATTTTGAATGCCTAGGAGGCTTCATTTAGTCCTTAGTAATAATCTCTATGTTCGGTTTCCCTAATAATTCTAATAATTATCACAGTATGAGCCTAATTACAAAATCCCATAGATGTACCCAATATTTGCCTGGTTTACCCTTTGGCTACCGAGCGGGATGGCTCAGCCAGTTTCTTCTATGGCCCGCATTCCGGCCCGAGTTCGATACCCGTTGCCGAACTACCTGACCCATTGGTTTTACCGTAGGTTCCCGGGTCGCTAGGCGAATGCTGGGTAGGTTAATTGCAGCCCCCAAATTTCCTGTCCCTACATTACATCTTCATTATCATTTCACATCATCTCTCATCGGGCGGTATCTTTCAGGGTAGAAATGTCGGCGGGTGTCTCGGCGGTGCACGGTGGGATGATACGCTCTGAGGTAAACTATCTCCTCCAGTACGTCGGTTGCCGGTCTCCGCGCCTCTGCTGGGACCTCCCATAGCGAGGGGCTCCAACCCCTTCAGCTGCCGTGGTGCGGGCGCTGCGGACCCTTAGCACTCGTGGTACCTGTGACGTTACTAGAGGAACCTCGGGCCGAACTGCCAAGCCCCTCCCGTAGGGGAGTTGTTCGGATTGGGTTAGACTCGAGGGGGCAGTGTGTTCCCGACACCCACGGGGAATTGGGTACCTCCGGCCAGGCTACGGCCGCCCGGAGGGGGTAGAGGGTTGCCTAAAGTCCCGGGTACTAGCCTGCAGAGCTAGTAGAAGGTATGCTAGATCACCAGGCGGCCCCACCGAGGTCATATAGGCAGTCTTCCCTGCGGGGTTGACGCGCATAAGTGGCGTATCCACTTCCACCCGTCTTGACGTTGTAGTCGATGGGGGGGGGGGACTTTTTAGTCTCAAGGTATTGACCCATGGAAAGACATCCGGAGTTTCCATTGCTCCCGGGTAGAAGGAGGCCCGGTTCCTTGGTCCTACGGGTCCAGGACTAATGGGAATAGATCCTCTGCACCTAAATCTGCTGGGACCATTTCGAGACCGCCTGTCAGGGACCTTTGGGGCTCGGCTGCTGGGTTCGTTGTCGTCCCTCAGCAGGAAAGCCTCTCCGTTGGTTGTTCTGGCCTGTCGGGGGAAGTCTATATCTAAGTAAACTGTAGAGACCCTGCCCTCTGCACTGTTGTGGCTACTTGGATCAGTCCCCTCTCTCTCCTGTCACCTTATTCTTTCTCCCAGGGGTGCCACACTTGGGGACATTGGCACAATGGGCTCAGCATGATGACCTACGTCCCGAATCTCCTCCGTAGAGGAATCCAAATCCTACCTCTTGGCTAATCTTTCTATGTCTATAGGTATATTCGAAAGATTTATCAGCACTCTGCCTGTGAATTTCATATCTTAGATCTGTAGAAAGCACTTTCGAAAACAAAAATGAGTTTTGGCAGTCACTCGCTTGTGGGAGGAAATTCACTGCAAGAATAAGGGGAAGAATGCTTGTTGGATTTCAAAAACAGACTTGATTAGGTTGTGTTACGAAAGCAATATTACTATTGGAAATTAATTGTACTTTCACACTGGACGTGTGTAGGTTAAAGTATAGAAAAATAGAGTCAGAATGAAAACTTCATTGCCATAGCCGGGATTTGAACCCCGGATCTTCTGGTTTCCGTCCAGCTGTTCTAACCCTTGAGCTACTTTGGCCAACGTGCCGACATCACATTAAATTCTCCAACTGACTCGTGTTTTTCCCGGTAAACCACTAGCAGTTCTCATAAACACATGAGACACTACCTCAATGGCGACTTACTATGCTGTAAGTACTTTAAGGCCTGGGCTTTATAGTTAACCACTATTAGGTCAATTAATGGAAATTAATTGTTCTTTCACACTGGCCGTGTGTAGGCTAAAGTATGGAAAGATTGAGTCAGACTTAAAAATTCAATGTCATAGCCGGGATTTGAATCACGGATTATCTGGTTGCTGTCCAGCTGCTCTAACCCTTGAGATACTATGGCCAACGTGCCAAAGTGACATTAAATTCTTCTACTGACACGTGTTTTTCCCGGTAAACCACTTAGGAGTTCTCATAAACACATGAGACAACTACCTTAATGGCGACTTACAACGTGTAAGTACTTTAAGGCCCCGGCTTTATAGTTCGGACCACTATTAGGTCAATTAATGGAAATTAATTGTTCTTTTACACTGGCCGAGTGTACGCTGAAGATTTTTTTCAGTCTGACAATATTACTATTGTCAGTGATTTTCAATTTCAAATATAGGTCCTGTCTGTGTTTTGGGATAAATTGTTATGTGTAATGAAAGCAGCGCCCAGTTTATGTAAGATTGCCAAAGTGTCCAGTTTAATTTGGAGCTATTTTGGATTAAACTAGCGATCTAAGTAGCTGGCGTGTTAAATGACAATGAAATAAGTGATATCTCTTCTAACTGCTTTACGACGACGATGACGATGATATAATAAGAATAATACCGTATTGGGCTATGTGAGAGTAAGAGAACTGTGTGTATCCATTTACCATTGTTATTTTACTTCCAAGAATAATTGTTATAATGTTAAGGCATTTTAAGTTGACTCACCTTGTTAGTTGATGAACAATATGACATAATTGTGTCTAATGTCTAGTATGTTGAAAGCAGTTTGTACTATGAACTCCACATATATCGTACCGAAGTTCGAAATAAATCTATCAAATGAGGAAGCTAACTTTTGAAAAAATCATATCCTTTTAATAAGTTATAAAACCAATGGAATATTGCAAGTTATCTGAAGTTGTAAAAATCTTTGGCATTTGTGCAAGGTCGCGCTTGTTATCTACTACATTAAAGAAAAGTGTGAACCAGTGTCCAGCAATCGGCTTCCCCAAAGGTCACGGGTCCAACTGGGGTGAGGCTATATATATGGAAAAGGCAGGACCATCTGCACCCGCATTATCAGCTGGACAAGATGGCAGCCAAGACTGTATTCACATACCTCGCGATCTTCTGCTTAGTGCAGGTCAGTAAATCAAATTTGTTTCACCAATAGGTAATCCTAGTAATGGTACAAGTTGGTGTATCAGTGTAGGAATTAGTTTCACTCTCTTATAGAAGAAATTATATTTGTCTCTGATACAGTTGCTGAATGCCTTTTTGCACATATGAAACAGTCATTTGTAATAATTTCAAGTTAAAAGATTTAAAATACATTGTTTTAGTTACAAGTCGCTTTTTGAGTTTTTCATTTTTAAATGGATCAAATAAATTATGTCGGTAAGCGTTTAAAAGATATATTAAAATTAAATTTTAGAGCCTGATTGACTGTGCATTGACTACTTCGAGCCAATAGAATTCAATAGATTAGATTAGATTGATTTGCATTCAGTAGGTTCACTTGTAGCCAGAAAAGGCACTGAACAAGAGCTATAAAGTTAAATAGCATATATATGTACAAAAGTTAACATAAGACACATATTATAGTAAACAGGCAATATGAACAACATTATGGAAACAAAGCAGCGATAATTATATAAGATACAAAATCAAACACTTTTTAATTCAGCTTTCACTTAACTTATGCCAGTACGTCTCAACCTTTTTGCAGTGGATACCATTCTTGTTATTTCTTAAATACATATACATTAAAAATAAACTTTCAACATGCATCAAAGATTTATTGGTAATGATTTGTCAATGGAACAGTTAGATACTACTTACAGAGCTACAGAAGCATTATCAGGAACAAAGGTACTCTCTAACAGCATTTTTAAAAGCACCGAAATTATCAATTTTTTCTTTAAGAACATTAGGAAGTGCGCCAAATATTTTGATAGTTTCATAATACACACCTTTCTGGAAGCAATAAAGTTTAGCACTGGGATAATGGATATTATACCTTTGTCTAATGTTTACTCTGTGAATTACATTATTTGTTGCAAATAAGGCACGATTGCATACAAAGAATTTTAGGATCGAGAATATATACATGCAAGGAAACGTTAATATCTTCAATCTTCTGCTAGGATCTTTACAGGAGCATCTGTTGTGAGTGTTAGTAATGATTCTTATAACCTTCTTTTGCATAAGAAATATATTTTTACTTTCTACTGAGTTGCCCCAAAATAATATTTCGTATTCCATAGTAGAGTTCAAGTATGCATACTATACTAATTTAAGTGTGTCAATAGAACTCACATTAACCAGCTCTCGGAAAGCATAACAGTAGAGCTGAGTTTAGGTAAGATATAATTTATGTGAGATTTCCAATCTAAACATCTGTCCACTTGAAGACCCAGAAATTTTATGCTGTCAATTTCTTCTAATAATATATCATTAAACCCGAGTTCTATTTGAGTATGTGACGTACGACAGGTTATAAATTTGACCACTTTTGTTTTGTCTAGATTCACAGATAATTTGTTCGCTATAAACCAACATGGCATACACTTCAAAACATAATTCATTTTAATTATACACTCGTTTAAATTTGTACTGGTCACCAGGACACTAGTGTCATCGGCGAAAAGAACTGTACTTGCAATGCCCTTAATATAAAGTGAGAGGTCATTTATATAGATCAGAAATAATAAAGACCCTAACACGGAACTTTGGGGTACTTCATGAGTTACTACTTCCCAGTTCGAAGTTTGTTTTTCATAACCAATATCACTGACGGCAACTTCAACGCTCTTTCTTTCATTTAGATATGATACAAACCATCTTAAATGTTCATTTTTTAGCCCATATTATTCCAATTTTGTTATAAGAATGTCATGATTAACACAATCAAAAGCCTTTGCTAGGTCACAAAAAATTCCACCTACATGTCTTTTATCGTTTGAGGCAGTCAACACTTCATGTGTAAGTTTGTAAGTTGCATTATTAGTCGATATTCCCTTTCTGAATCCAAACTGATCACTGACAAGTATGTTGTTATATTCAAGGTGTTTTTGCATCTGGTGAACATTACTTTTTCAAGAACTTTTGAAAAAATTGGCAATAAAGATATTGGTCTATAATTATAAGCATTATTGCATACGCCTGTTTTGAAAAGAGGTTTAACAATTGAGTATTTCATTCTGTCAGGGAAAATACCAGTCTTTAGAGACTCATTACATAAATAACTAAGGGGAATGCTAATTTGTAAGGAGCAAGATTTTTTAGATTTTTGTAGTTATTTTATTATAACCGGATGAATTCTTCATTTTTAAAGAGTCAATAATTTTATTTATTTCGGTAGGTTTAGTTAAACTGACCTTAAATGTAGGTACAGAGTTTGTGAAACTTGATCTCAGAAATAGAACTAAACGATAGTTAATCTGCTGATATAAGAACATTTAGTCATGACCACAAGTTCCAGCTCTAACTTTTTAGCAGAATAATGCTTTATTGGAACTCAGGAGATATGAGTGTTCACTTACTCTAAACAGCTTTTAAATGGAAATAGTATTAAATTTATTTATGTAAACGTGGTATAAATGTGTAGGTTTGAAATATAACACTGCAAATAAAATGTATATTTTGAATATTCTGTAAATAGTCTATGTGATTCCCCTCGTTTAACTGAATTCCACATTACTGATAAAGTATAAAACACAGAAAAATATTCAGAATTTAAAATATTGTATTAAAAAGTATATTTTTCAGTTTGTATCATGCCTATTTATCTATGTTTAGATCTACTTAGGGATTATGCAGATTAAAACAGCTTATATTTGAAGGTATACATGCCTACTTTGCTTTGTGTTTTTAGTCTAAGCTTATCGCTGACAAAACTGGACTTCTGATATGAACAGTTAGTTTGGCGTTCACATGTTTGTAATCAAGCGCGTATTGCTTAGTTTGAAACCACTGTTGGGCAAACGAGTGTATTATAATAAGGCTCCGACACATGTATATTACTACAATGGGTAAAAAATGTCGTGTGACTGTTGCATATTGGATATTTCTAACATAAAAAAAATCTTTTACGAATGCTGATGCGATAATTTTGTGCTGCCTCCATTAATAATTAAAAAAACACTTAAAAATACCCTTGTTCCACACAGAGACTGCTGTAAACTGTAACAAGAAATATATCTGCAGTACTTTTTCGTATAAATTGTAGCTTCGAACCAGAGGTTTTAGCATACATAACTGTAGTAACCTGATATGACTGGAGAGTGACAATAAATTTATGAATGACGAAGGCATGAGGTGAATACTAGACTGGTATTTAATTGTGGAAACGTAGAGTCAAACTGAAAAATTCAATGTCATAGCCGGGATTTGAACCACGGATCTTCTGGTCTCCGTCCAGCCGCTCTAACCATTGAGCTTCCATGACCAACGTGCCGATAAGGTATTTAATTCTCCAACTGACTCGTATTTTTTCCGGTAAACCACTAGGAGTTCTCATAAACACATGAGACAACTACCTTAATGGCGACTTACTATGCTGTAAGTACTTTAAGACCAGGGCTTTATAGTTAACCACTATTAGGTCAATTAATGGAAATTAATTGTTCTTTCACACTAGCCTTGTGTAGGCTAAAGTATGGAAAGATAGAGTCAGACTGACAAATTCAATGCCATAACCGGGATTTGAACCAAGGATCTTCTGGTCTCCGTCCAGCCGCTCTAACCATTGAGCTACTATGGCCAACGTGCCAATCTGGTATTAAATTCTCCAGCTGATGCGTATTTTTTTCCGGTAAACCAGTTAATTTCCATTAATTGTACCTAATAGTAGTTAACTATAAAGCCCCGGCCTTATAGTGCTTACATGTTGTAAGTCACCATTAAGGTAGTTGTCTCATGTGTTTATGAGAACTCCTAGTGGTTTACACATCTTATCTTTTGCTTGAACTTTCATTTTTGTTTATATTTTCCAACTCACAGTATTGTAAACATACGAAAATGAAAAATACGTACTTTGGGCATATAATGGAGATAAAGTAAGCCAAATGATTAACTTTTGATAAATATTGTTTCAATATGGAGTACATTTTTATACTGTTTATTTAAAATAACATTATTTCTAGGATAAATAAGCATAAAGCGAAAGATTTATTTGGTTTTCGTTATGTCTAGATTGGCTACTCTGTACAATTCAATTAAACAGAGTCGAGTAATTCTGATAATTTTCGAATCCTTTCGATACAACACGAAAGTTGTAACATGTTTGGCGATGTTGCCACATTTCTTTTTGTGATCTCGCGTTCATCTGATCTAAGATCAGCATTTTAAAACCCACGCGGGTTCGTAAACTTAGTTCAGTTTCGATCTTCGATTATAAATAAACTGCAGTTAGCGATTTTTATGTAACTGGACCTAATTTTATTCGTAGTCTCGTGAGAATGTAACTCATAGGTCAAATATATTAATCCCTACTAAGGTAAGCACGGGTGAATCACATCAATACTTCGAAAATTTTTCATAAAAGCCCTAATTGACACGTAAATATGAACACTTGCCTTGTATTTAAGCCAGGATGTTCTAGATTATGTTAAATGTTAAGTTTTATGATACAGAATTTTCTGTATACTTTCGTTTTCATTTTTATTCCGAGCGGAAACAAATCCTAATTGCCAGCAATTGGAGGATGAATAAGATTAGAATAGCGGACGAATCAGTATGGAAAGAAAAACTGTAGAAATTTCAATTTCAGTATATAAAATATAAACATGAGAACAAAGTAACACATTTCTAAACTTGTATATTCATATCGTTATGCATCTCGAACACATTTACTACATATGAATTGTTTTTTCCCACAGCGCCCACATTTCTTGGTACCATTCTCCATTTTCTGGACTCATTTCAGCATCATTTTACCCACTTCATTCATCGTCTCATATATTGGAGGATGTAATTTAAAAAAATGTAAATCCCCGGTCTTACCTGAATCCGCTTGGCCGTCCGTTGTAGAGAGATTAATTTTTGCGCGTTTGCAGCATTGCTTAAGTCTAATTAGAGTTATGAGTTCTATTATCCTCAGGTGAATGGTTGTAGGAAATGGATTTTGGTGGTTGTTGGCTACTCAGTCGTATTAATAACACTTTGTTTGTTGCAGAATTATTTGGTTTAATTCCTACTAAGTTTGCTCTTCGACTTGGATCGGTGACCACCTGTTAGTAAAATTCCTAACATAAATTCAATTTTACTTGAAACCCTGGATTACTTGTTTAAATTTACTTCCGCGCGGTTTCTATTTCTTCTTTATACGGCGACTACTTTGCTCTAATAAAATTCTAATCCTGCTTCCACTTACGCTGGTTGCGCTATTCTTAACTTCCCTACATTTCAGACTTATAAATCTTCGCTTCTCTTCTTAACGCGCATGAACACGTCCTTCCTGTCGTAGTATCACCTTTTAAGTAAATATTTCTTACTTCACGATTCAGTTCGAACCTTATTCTGAACCCATCTCTAACTTTATCACATGACCAAACTAGCTCACCCTTCTCAAATGTTACATTATTATTGGTTTGTCATTTATTTCGAATTTTCGTATTGGTTTGCAAAACTTATTTAACTCATTGACGTTCAGCCCACCCTGAGTTGGGGAACGCCTATCCTGAGTTGTTTGTAACGGTATACATCGTTATCAGACCAGCGAAGTAAATCTCTTTAGCGTTCATGCTCAACTGCATTTTGAAAGTCCTTTGTCTCGATGCATTCCTCGCTGGAAATGGTCTACAGTTTTCAGACATTAAACTTTTACTAGCACAAAGAAGATAACCGTCCTTCCTTCCTTCCTTCCGTCCTTCCAGCTTCGTTACAGCGACGAACCCACCGTCTAACAGCGCTGACATTCACCGTTGCATCACCATACACATTTCTTAGCCTTTCGTGAATGCGAATTGGCGTTTCACCTTCCGCAGTCAAAAATTCAATCACAGAACGCTGTCTAATTCGAATGTCGATGTCAGCCATTTTGCAAGAGGATGTAGTGCTGCCATATGTTGACTTAGGAAGTTACTACTGCAGGGGATTGGAGAAGAAGGTTTGAGGAATTGCGCCAAATTCAAAGTTTTCACATAACTTACATATTTAAAGAAAAAAATAGAAGGCATTACTTTTTGACCCAGGCTCATATTTTATTTAACCTTTATTTTAGATTTTAGTTATTTGGAGCATGTATCTCTTATATTTACCAGTTATGTAGAAGAATACAAAAATAATTGCAAAAGAAGAGGGCTCTGCAGGCTATTTTCTGACCCAACGAACTTAGTACCGCCAATAAAAGTTGTTTGAACCAATCTATGTGAATAAAACAATTTCGAATTAGTTAATTATTTATTATACAATTGGTGGTGAAGCTTAAATACAACAGAGTTACAGTTAAGTTTACCAATTTAAAGCTTTCTGATAAACAATGTGTTTTGTCCTTTCTTTTGTGGTGCGGAAATATATAAAGTTTTCCGATGCGCGGGAGAAACAACTTGGGACATTCCAACTTGATTCCGCAAACTTCCAACGACTGCACTTGGTCATCGCAAAGGCCAAACGCACCAGAAATTATTGTAGACGCTTAAACTCAAAAGGTAAATCCTTTAGAATCATCGGAATACGCGGGATCAAGATATCCTCTCCTTTGTACTTTCCCTTTATGACTGTTGTCTGGATGTCGTTATTCATTAGCTTTCTCACATTTACTTTCGTTCCATTGCACAGTCGTGATTGGTTAGAGTTACGTAGTATGATCACAAATGATTCTACTTTTAATGTTAAATTATGAGGTGGGAGTCCAGGCAATTTTAATGAATTTAAAAAGTTTATTGGTTAGTTGACTACGTCATCCTGGTTTATAACTGTATCAACTGATTTGTATGAAAACGGCTCCCCCGGAAGAAATAGACACTCTAGAATGATTATTAGCAATGCTGCGTCTCGCTGCTCATCAGTGCGGTCAACACGTTTTGTAGTTCGTTGCACATTTGACTGACCTCTACGACCTAAGTCAGGTAGTCTTCACCTGGCATAGCAAAATTGTTTCCGCGAACTCCACAAAGTCACAAATAAATTCAATTAATTTTGTGTCAATTCAATTCACATTCCGAATTCACAAACACAAATTATAAAGGTATCCAAGGATTCACCAATATTTGACAACAATTGTCTGTGGTCAAATATTTATGACGTTATAGTGTGTTCATAAAATAATTTTATGTCTAATCATCGAAAGGTATCATCATGCTGCATAAAGATAAACGTTATTTAATAATATATGTGAAGTGAAATATCTTTGAAGACTTCAGCAACGAGTGCGATATCTTTCTACTTTGTAATGCTTTTGTTTCTCTAAAATAAAAGAAGGTGTATGTGTTCCATAAATATTTGCGTATGTACTTTATATTTAGTTGATAACCTGGTCAATTATCACTTTAGGTGTTTTTCTCACCTTTTAAAACCTTACTTGAACTTGTACAAATATTCTTGTTCTTCTTCACTCCAAGGGCTAGGCAATGCTGCCTGTTCCGGCTTAAAACATGTCTGACCATCGTTTTCGTGGTCTTCCCGGATGTCTCTTTCCTCTAGGTTTATAGTTTATAACTCTTCTTGGGATCCTATCTCTCGGCATTCTCTCAATATGCTCTCTCCTTTCATTTCTATAATTTATTATTTTTTCTTCTTCTAAAGAACTTATTTCTAAATCTTCTCTTATTTCTTTATTTGGAATTTTATCTAAAAGAGTACGTCCCTTTACTGCTCTTAAAAATCTCATTTCGGCAGCCTGTATCTTGTTTTTGTCTGCTTTTGTTAATGTCCATGTTTCAGAACCAAAAAGAAAAGCAGGCACAGCCATTACTTTATAAAATTTCATCCGTGTTTCTTTTCTGGTTTTAGTTTATAGGCTTCTATTTATTATGCCGCATATTTGTTGAAACATTGGTAATTTACTTTTAATAATCATTTTCATATTTATAATTGACACATGTCTTTTTTTTTGTAATTTACGTCCTCCAACGTTGTCATATCGGACAATGAATGGAAAGGGTGAAATGATGCTCAAATGTGTCCAGGGTCCAGAGAGCTTAGAGTTACCCGACATTCGTCTTTCAGGATAAGGGAAACCCCCGGAAAAAACCTTATCCAGGTAATTCACCCTGACCGAGATTCGAACTCGGGTCCTCTTGAACGTGAGGCAGACACTCAACCACCACGCTACCGTGGCGGGCGACATATGTCTTAGTTGTTGTCTATCAGGCTCATTACCTTTAAGCTTTTTAGTAAGATAATCTTGCTTGATAGAGTTGCAAGCTCTATGTAAGCACAGTCTGATAGTGGGGTTGTCACCTTACTGCCTCCAGACTTGTAGAAATTTTAATCGAGGTTTTCTTCCCTAGAGAAGCTGCCTTCGCTTAACTATCGGAACTTCTCTGTCAGTCTTCACCTTTAACCCCGGGCAGGGCCCTCCATATTTATATCCCCTGGAGAGAGGGTGTCCCAGCATTTTGAAGCCCCCAGGAACTGGGCTCCTTGTTGGTCCACGGGTCGTTATTCTGGTGGGATCCCTCATCCGCCACCCGAGGGACGCGCCCGATATGGGTTACATGGTCCCATACGGGATACAAATATTGCAAACCCAAAATCAGGTAAATCGTGACAGCCGTTCTCGAGTATTTCTGTGACTAACGGACATCAATTCATATATATGAGTGTCTCAAGCACATACGTAGGTATACTTTAATCAAAATCGCTATTTCCGTTTTTGAGAAAACCAAAAATAGTTAACGGTTGTTCCATATAAAGAACGAATTAAGGTGATAACTCGAAGATTTTCTGTAGCATCCTTGGGATGATCTGGACTTGAATATAAGTTTTGTATACATCTGACATTGATATTTGAGTTATTCTGTTCACAGAAATAGGGCTAAAATAGGCTTTGCAACTAAAATGTTTATGGGTGAGCAAAATTCCACGTTGTGGACGCCAATTTGAAGCAATAATTTAATGGCAAGCAAATAAGTCGGCGAGCAATGAGGTTTCTCTCAGGGTATGCGTGGATGTGTGTGAGAAGGAGATTTTAATAACACTGGAATGCCCGTTTCCACTTTATTTATTTACTGCTTCTTATTTTAAAACATAGAAATGAAAATTGTCGACCAAGGGTGACCAATCTCTGTTTAGAGTTACTGACTGCAGAATGTTTATTACTCGATAAATTTATTCGTTCCTCATATATATACGAACCGACAAATATTCCAGACAAAACCAGCGGAATGCCTTAATCGCCCTCACGCCTCAGACTGCTCTCATCGACCTTACGCCGAAGACTCCTTTTAATGGCTTCCTAGCCGCGAACTGGCCACATCGGCTTCACGCCGAAGAGTGCCTCACCACAGCTGCGCGTGTGTGTATATCTAACTTTCACTCTCAGGAAGCTCCTTTTCAACCAAAATTCCTTTGTGGCTGTTTTGTCGCCATTGTAAATGATCCAAAGAATTTCCTATTCATACTAGTCAGTGAGCCACTTTAGAAGTCTTCTAAGGACACTGCTTCTTACATTGCTTTGTTATAACACTTTCCCCCAACTCAACTGGCCTTGCCCTTGTCGTAACAAAGAACCAACATTCCTTTGACATCTATCATGATTCTTTGCTTCTAGCAACCATAATTTCGGTATCAGCTTTCTAACCCCTTCTTTGGATCATGATATAGAACATGCATTGCTGGTGAGGTTTATATGTCAAACTTTTTTAACAAATGTTAGAAAAACTAAAATGGTATATTTGCGGTTTGTGGAATACATTTAAGCTGCTACAGTCTTCATCTGTTGCTAATGAAATTAAACATCTTATGAGAAGCAGTTGTTCAAATTTCTGTACCTATTACCTTCAATATATTCCACAAACCACAGTAATTAACCTATATCTTGTATGTACAGACTATGCTTCGAAAAACAAACAAAAATCTATTATGTCTAGTTGCTGTTTGCACCTTTGTTCTGTATATTTTATTTTATTCATTTTCTTTCAAATAAACTTAAAAAAAACGGAGAATTTTAAAAACAAGACCTGAAAAGTTTCTTCTTAGACTTACAATCTAGAAATGTTCGGCTGAAACGTTCTGCGCCTTCAAGTGGTTGTTCCCACTCTGGAGGCGAGTTCGTTTCTCCAAACCTTTCCTAAATTGTACTAAATTTGTTTTCTTATTGACAGCTTTCTGTTGCTGAAGAAACGACGCTGCAAGACCACGTTCAACATGCACAAGACGCGATTTCGAATTTAGCCAGCCACCTCGCCGGTATGTTCAACAGCGATCACTTGCCACAAGCAGAAACTGTCGTAGAGCAACTTCAAAATCAGTCTCACAGTTTGGCAACCAAAATCAACAATCTTGTTCAGCAGCTTCACACTCAGGTTGGTGCAAAAATAGTGCTTCTTATTTTTTGAATGAATGAACTATTTATTTACTGTGCATATTCCAAAATTTTACAATTTATAAATTTTAGCTACAGTTATTTGTTTTTACCTTATTGCTACCTTGGCCAACATGACACCCTGGTTTTCTGCTCTGCCAGGTAGCTCTAAACCTCCATGCCTCCCTGTTACTTAATTAGCCCCATTCTTACCCCTCATTTTCCTTTCTTTACATTTCTGGCCCATTTTCCTTTTACTTTCTGCAAGAAATCCCCAATACTTCTTACCTTCTTTTCCTCCTTTCCTGTTAACATTCAACAAAAAACTAATTAATAGATAGAGTCAACCTGAAACATTCAAAGCCATGGCCGTCATTTGAACCACGGATGTCCTGGTTTCCGTCCAGTCGCTCTTATCCTTTGAGCTACCATGGCCAACGTGCCATCCTGACATTAAATTCTCCAGTTGACTCATATTTCCCCGGTAGACCACTAGGGGCTCTCGCATCCGAGATATACCGTTTGTGGCGACTTACTTAAGTCCCAGGCTTCATCATTTAACTCTTATTATTTTAGTTAATTGATGGAAATTAATCATTTCTCCACACTAGCCGTATATAGCCTATAGCCTAAGGTTTGTAATAGATAGAATCAACATGAAAAATTCAATGCCATGGCCGGGATATGAACCACGGATCTCTTGGTCCAGTCGCTCTTAACCTTTGAGCTACCATGACCAAGTAAAATAATAAAAGTTAAATGTTAAAGCCTGGGACTCAAGTACTTACGATAGTAAGTCGCCACAAACGGTGTATCTCGGATGCGAGAGCCCCTAATGGTTTACTGGGAAATATGTGAGTCAAATGCAGAATTTAATGTTAGGACGGCACGTTGGCAATGGTAGCTCAAAGGTTAAGAGCGACTGGACGGAAACCAGGAGATCTGTGGTTCAAATCCCGGTCATAACATTGAATTTTTCAGGTTGACTCTATCTATTAACTAGTTTTGTTTACCCGGAAGGAATGCAGGTACTCACGGAATAATGCCTGAAAGAAAGAAAAATGAATTGCATTTTCTACTCAAATCCTAAACTTTACCTAGAAACTTTGGGATAGGAATTTGTGACTATTCGAAGTTAACTTCTCTCCATCTTAATCCACACGTTCGGGTGCAATTTGGTACGGGATTTTTTATATTTGAGATGGGGTGCACGTTGACTTTTCGAAGATCCACGTCGAGAAGCCAGAATTAACAAATTCGTTGTATTTTGATTTGTTTCTTGATGATTGTACTTGGTTAACTAAGTCATGAGAATCTTGGTTTTAAGGCGTGGTTCGGAATAAGGTTTCGGAAAAGTCAAATTTTGTAACTATTTAATTGTATTATTTGGATTACATTTTACTTGAACTTCCTTTCCCAGTCACCTCCAACATATCGATAAATTCTTATTTTGTTGTATTTAAACAGATTCAAACTATTACTTAAATGTTCTTGATCTTGCACCACTATTCATCACACTCACCATTACAAAACATCTCTCTATATTAAGATTATTGATTTTTCGTAACTATCGTTACTTCTCTCATAATTTTGTGATTGGCCGATTTGATTCCACGTCACAACATTACGTCATGCAATTATTACTACGGCCAATCACAAATTAAATATTTTTACTTATTTAAATTATTAAGTAGATTTACATTATAATACTTCTTTTATAAATTTATAAAATTTTCATAATTTTTCTGAACATAACCCAAAACTACTGTTACAAATGCCCCTCTTCGAAATATATGGAAAATAACCAAATAAAGGAATTAACCATTTGTTTCCATATACTTCGAGGAATGGCCCCAATTAACAATTTAATTTACAACAATATTACATAACACCAATATAACATACATAAAATATAACAATATACATACATTGAATGAAATATAATAAATGAACATTTAACAACAATTTAGCATTACTAAAACGCATTTTTTTAAATATATATCTTTGTTTTCATGTGGGGGTGTGCCCCGCCCCAAATTTGCATTAAAGTATTTTATAATTAACAATTTTAAATTATTGACTGTGAACATAATGCTATAACAATATAAACATATTTTAACAACTATTATTTGTAAATGAATATATATAATTAAAATGAAATAATTGCATTTTAACCAATTTATATACAATATATATGCAAAAGAATTCTCTGTTTTGTTATTCATGTTGGGTGATTTGCCCACATAATTAATTTTTCTAGATGTCCTATATCAATACTCGTAACTTTTGAACAGTTAGTGTGATATATTTTTCAGTTGGCTAACCTGATCTTTGCAAGCATCCAGAACTTGGTAAATCCATCTTTTGGTTTTATGTACATCATAACGTTGTTTGAAGGTTAGGTTAGTTGTGTGTTCAAATCTTTTACAAAACAACATTATTTAGTGTGGTGTATCATACATGTGACCACTATGACCTTCCTTGTGTATTTGTATTTGTATGAACATTTCGTGTACATATACATTTTGATCTAGACTGTGAAACTGTGTGTGTGTGTGTGTGTGTGTGTGTGTGTGTGTGTGTGTGTGTGTGTGTGTGTGTGTGTGTGTGTGTGTGTCAGGACGTGTTTTGTGTGTTTCTGTGATAATTAATATCATTATCTGGACTCACAAACTCACTACATTCACTTACTACATCACCAGACTTCTGATGATTGCTTAATTCACCTGGTAAGTCACAGTCATTTATATTTTTAATTCTAGGCATTTTTTTCACCTTATTTACTTTACTAGCCTGTAATGCAATCACAACTTGTGTCAATTTTCCTAAGTTATCCTTCTCTTTTCCAAAATTTTCTTTTACCTCTTTAATCTGCAAAATTACGTCTTCTTTCGCTTTACTTATCTCATCAATTTGTCACTTTATTTCCTCTTGGTGTGTCTTACTTTCATCATGTTGAAATTGTATTTCAGAATAAATTTCATTGATTCTTTGTTCTACTTTATCTCCTAATTCTTCTCTTTGTTTTTGTGTTATTTCTGCCTGTTGTATCCTAAATATCTCTAACTCTTTGTTTAATTCCATTCTTATTTCTTGTTTCACAATGTCCTATCCTAACCTAGTTTCCTGAATTATTTCTCTTAATTCCATAATTTCCTGTCTATTTTCATTCTTATTCTGTTCTATTGCTTGCAATAACCTTTCCATAATCTCTTTACATTCTTTTCTCCCCTCTCTAATTTCTTGTGCTAACTCACCTTTCAATTCCTGTTTTAACTTTTGTGACAAACTAACCTCTAAATTGCTCACATTTTGAGTCAATTTATCTCCTAATTCTTCTCTCAATTCTTTTATATTTTGTTCAATATCTTGCTTTAATTCTGATTTTACATCTCCTATTTTAGCATTTACATCTCTTATTTTAGTATCTAAATCACTCAACATTTTCGTTATCCTATCTAACATTGACTCGTTATCTTTGCTTAACCCTAAATCTTCCCTACTCATTTCTACACCATCCACTACACCTTCCACTATTATTTCTTTTCTACTCGCCATCTTTTTAACTATTTTCTGATTTCTTAGCAACATAAATCTACTACTACTATTTTTTTTTAATTTCACTCACTTAAACCAGTTTTACTTTTCTTCTTTCTCCTTTCCTTTTATATTCCCACGTAGCTGTACGATGTTTTAATCTCCACTCTTCTTTATCCTATTCTACCACACGTTGCGGCGCCATTTGGAACAGGAATTTGGAACTATTCTTCATTAATTTCTCTCCATCTTAATCCACACCTTCGGGCGCAATTTGGTACGGGATTTTTATATTTGAGATGGGATGCACGTTGACTTTTCGAAGATCCACGTCGAGAAGCCAGAAATAACAAATTTGTTGTATTTTTATTTGTTTCTTGATGATTGTACTTGGTTAACTAAGAGTCATGAGATTCTTGGTTCGGAATAAAGTTTTGGAGAAGTCAAATTTTGTAACTATTTAATTGTATTATTTAGATTACATTTTACTTGAACTTCCTTTCCCAGTCACTTCCAACATATCGATAAATTCTTACTTTGTTATATTTAAACAGATTCAAACTATTACTTAAATGTTCTTGATCTTGTACCACTATTCATCACACTCACCATTACAAAACATCTCTCTATACCAAGATTACTGATTTTTCGTAACTATCGTTACTTCTCTCAAAATTTTGTGATTGGCCGATTTGATTCCACGTCACAACATTACGTCATGCAATTATTACTACGGCCAATCACAAATTTAAATATTTTTACTTATTTAAATTATTAAGTAGATTTACATAATAATAATAATTTTTTTATAAATTTATAAACTTTTCATAATTTTTCTGAACATAACCTAAAACTACTGTTACAACTTTAAGGTTTAAATATAATTTCAGAGTAGCAAAATGCATTGCTTCTTGCAGAGGGTAATTTTCATTTATTTTAAAACGCCACAATTACGTCACTTTCGTTTAAACTGAGTTAAGGTGCTGCTCCATAAATTTGCTAGGTTAATGACAAAGAACGTGTTGTTTACAGGCTCAAGAACACAGTGGCGATCTTTCTTCACTTTTTGAGTCTGTAGCACAGAAATGGAATGAGACGGCAGCCAATCTTCAGGCCGAGCATCCAGACGCTACCCGCAGGGTTGAGGAAATCCGTGCACAGCTCAGCAATGGTCTCAACACCGTCGTTGAAGAAGCCAACAAGGTGAACAACTAATATTTATTAAAATTAAATTTCACACAATCATATATAATAGTATTAAGGAGACTTACACATGAAGTCGCTTATCGTACTATGCTAGGTCTTCTAAACTCTTCAGCTCATTTGACTGGCCCACATCGGTTTTATTCAGAGAATATTAATATATTAACGTGTTTTAGATAATTGATTTAAATTAACAATTTTTTTACACTAGCCGTATATAGGCTAAGGTGTTCGATAGATTGAGTCAAGATGAAAAATTCAATGCCATGAACCGGACCGTCCAGTTGCTCTAACCCATTGAGCTACCATGGCCAACGTGCCGTCCTGACATTAAACTTTCCATTAAATCTTAAATAGAAATGATACGCTGCTTTTATCCATTTCAATGCCTATCCAATATAATAATCATATTATCTCGCTCGTTGTCCACATATTCACACACAGATACAGTGTCACTTTTTTCTTATTCTTGCTTTTCCCAGTGAAATATTGACTGGATGGGGAAAAAATATTTCCTCCAGGGCAATAAGTAGGCAACAAAGAAAGTAGGTTTATGCAGTGTGCTTAGAAAGCTTCTCTTTTTATGAGCCATTATAAGAAATTCATCAAAATAATATCCCAATCTGTTAATTGATGGAAATTAACAATTTATTCACACTAGCCGTATATAGGCTAAGGTTTTTGATAGAGTCAACATGAAAAATTCAATTCCACGGCTGGGATTTGAACCATGGATCTCCTGGTTTCCGTCCAATCCCTCTAACACAGCCTATATACGACTATTGTGAAGAAATGATTAATTTCCATCAAATAACTAAAACAATAAGAGTTAAATGATGAAGCCTGGGACTCAAGTACTTACGATAGTAAGTCAGTACAAACGGTGTATCTCGGATGCGAGAGCCCTTAGTGGTTTACCGGGAAAATATATGAGTCAAATGGAGAATTTAATGTCAGGACGGCACGTTGGCCATGGTAGCTCAATAGGTTAGAGCTACTGGACGGAAACCAGGAGATCCGTGGTTCAAATCCCGGCCATGGCATTGAATTTTTCATGTTGACTCAATCTATCAAAAAACCTTAGCCTATTTACGGCTAGCATGAATATATAATTAATTTCCATCAATTAACTAAAATTATGAAATGTTACTCACCTATCACGCTTAGAATCGAAAAAGACGACATGCGACAGCAGAATATGGCGTGTTTGTTAATAAATTTCCCAATATAAATTTACAATATAGGAAACAAAACACACTGACCCGCCTCGGTAGCGTGTCTGCCTCACGTTCAAGAGGTCCCGAATTCGAACCTCGGTCAGGGTGAGTTATCTGTATCAGGTTTTTCCGGAGTTTCCCTTATCCTAAAAGACGAATGTCGAGTAACTCTAAGCTCCATGGACCCTGGGCCCATTTGAGCATCATTTCACCCATTCCATTCATCGTCCGATATCACTTAACGTTAACTTTCTAAAACAGAGCACTTCACAAAACTATAATAACGAAGTTATAAGCATTGTTCCATAACTTTTACTCACGCTGTATAACTTGTAACTCACCCCGTATATAAACGGCGCTATCAATGTTTAGTATTATGCATGTAGGTTAGATTGCATGTTTATTTCAATACCTTCTCCATGTTTCTATGCTATAAAATAACGCAGTATATTGATTGACTTGTTCACAGTTGGCTCAAGCAGTGCAGCCCCACGCTCAAGAGCTTGGAGATCAACTGAAGCAAATTGCCCGCAGTGCCCTGGATACTGCAATTGAATCGGCCAACCAACTAAAGGAACAAGTTTCTGAAACCCATAACTAAGTTATACTGTTAAATGACACATTTCACATCAACAAATATTTTATTACATTTTCCTTTCCAGCAATGCAGCACTTTTTTTTCTCAAATGATACATCTATCTGTTTTGTAATCAAATAAGCATACATATATCAAACAAGTCACTAGTGATTTCATAAACGCATCAATAAAAGCTTTCTTTAACAGTCATTTAGGTTTTCTTTCATTGTGCGCATAAACTGATTCTTCCTGCCGTTTTGAATAATTTAATCATTATTTCCTATCCAATTTCCTACTGTATTCCTTAACAAAGTCTCGTGTATTTTAAAATACTAATATTCGGTGTAAACATCTTTGTGAACATTACACAGTTTTAATACTTGGGTTCAGTAGATAAGTAAATATTTGGCAGATGAGAGGGGGAGGGTGCATATGTTATTTATTGACTTTGAAAAGGCCTTTGATACAATAAATCGCGAAGCACTATGGTACAAATTGAGCACAAAGGGAATGAGTAGCAGATTTATTCAGATGTTACAAAGTATATATTCAGACAATGAGTTTTGTATAAAGATGGCAAATGATAAAGTATCAAGATTTATTTATAATAATATAGGATTGAGGTAAGGCTGTAAGTTGAGCCCCATACTGTTTAATCTGTTTATAGATGATATTTTAGATGCAATTAGAATGGAAAATAGGCAAATGGCAATAACACTGGGGAACAAAACAAATTATTTTTATATACCCGAAACAAAATAGGCAAATTCTTATGTAAACTGATCTGCTGATTCCAAAAATGTCCCTCAAAATGCTGTATCACGTAACGTTTTTTAGGTATTCATAATTTTTTATGAGAACTTACAGAAATGTTATATGATAACTCATATTTGATTAATTGAAAATAATAATAATTATTAATTATTATTCAAATAAATAAACACAACATAATGATGAAAACCAATACCTGAATTATCTCAGAAGTGTTTCACTGTTGACTTTTTGTGTGTGTGTGTGTGTGTGTGTGTGTGTGTGTGTGTGTGTGTGTGTGTGTGTGTGTGTGTGTGTGTGTGTGTGTGTGTGTGTGTGTGTGTGTGTATTGGCTCTCCCGTTTAAGGAACCAACAGTCTCCCAAACATGGCTGAATCCCAGCGACCCCGGTAACGTCTTTCCATCTCAGAAATGTCCTGGTGAAAACGCTCACCTTGCTCATCACTTACTACAGCTCCTAGGTTTGTAGGGAAACTATCAAGGTGAGAGTGCAAAAGGTGGATTTTAAGTGACATATGGCAACCCATTTCTTTGTAGCTCCTTAATAGTTCTGAGACTAAAGTTTCATAATTTTCTTTTTTGTTATTGCCCAGGAAGCCTTCCACCACTGATTTAAATGATTTCCATGCTGCCAGTTCTACACGTTCAAGCTTTGATTAAAAAAACACTGTCTTTAAGAAGTAGTCTTATTTGAGGACCGACAAATATAACTTCTTTTAATTTAGATTCACTTATTTTGGGAAAGATACTTCTTAAATACTCAAATGCACTTCCACTTTTTTTACAAACCTTTAACAAAATTCTTCATTAACCCGAGCTTTATGTGAAGTGGGCGGAGAAGAACTTTGTTTGGGTCTACTAGAGGCACATACTTAACATTGCTTGCTCCAGGGGTATAGTCTTCCCTTTTCACCCATTCTTTCACTATAAACTGCTTGTCAGTTGCCCTACTGTTCCATAAGCACCAAAAACAGCAATATTTGTGAAACCTCCCTGCAGTCCCGTTAGCAATCTACAAATTTCCCAGCCATGGTTTTGATAACCAATAGCATCTAAAATGATGGACATGGAATCGTATGTCTCCTTCATTCCTATGGCATGAAATAAAGGTATTGAAGGTAGTAAATTGCCATTATGAAGCAACACCGTCTTTAAGCTGTATTTAGAAGAGTTAATGGCTATTATTTTAAATTAAGTCAGTATGAGCTTCACCAAATGGAGTGGCGCAAGCAGAATTGGGAAGACTGGGAACTAAAGGGATAAGTGGAAATGGTGTTAAAGTATTGGGCGAGAGTTAGGAGTTTAGATGAGCAGAGTTTTCTGTGTCAATGCTTGATAGTACAGGAAAGACTATATCAGAAAGACTCATGGCTAAATAAGATAAAGGAAATTATTTTAAAAATAGGGTTGGGTGTCATGTGGGAAAACAGGGAATTATTGCAAAGTAGATTTTGGAAAGAACTTAGATCAAGAACGGACGATATTGAAAGGCAAGAAATGTTAGGAAGCTTCAACTTGAAAAGCTCACTGGAAATTTATAGAGATATGAAAGTAATGTGGAACAGGGAAAAATACTTTGATATTTGTGATAAAGCAGCAAGAGAAGGTTTTGCATGGGCCAGAACAAGTGTGGTAAAATTGAAGGGCTTGGGAAGAGGGAGGGATCTGAAGAAATGCCATTGTGTCACCAAAGGGGTAAAGAATGGCATGCATTTAGAATGTGAAGAAACTAGGTTGCTTAGGGAGAAGATATGTAAAAAGGAATGGGCGAGGCTACCAAAAGAAATTCAAGCAATAGAGTTAATGAGTGTAAAAACTAGGAAAAAATTAATTGAAACTGGAAACTTTTTGGGCAAAGTAAGTGACAAATGGTTGACGAAGATAAGTAAATATGATGAAAATGATGAAGTATTTTAGATAAGTTACCAATAGATTTCCATTAGCTCCACAACCTCAGAGTTTGAGTCTATTGGGCCCAAGGGTAACCAGCAGCTTAGTGTAGTAAGAAGTATGTAAATATATAATAATTTGTAATTGAAATTGAAATAAAGATTACTTACTTGAGTTCAGTATAACAAGAAATGTGTATTCTTCAGGCATATCATAAATGCCTTCGTTCTTCAAATGACAGTAGCACGAAAACTATGAATGAAAATCATGCCGACCACCGATCAGAGAAAATGCAAGAATACTGTAATATTGCATTCAACTTCAAAAAAAATGAATAGAATATCATGGCGCATCTACAAAAGGATCATCTAGAATGAGCTTTCTTGGAGGAGATGGAACATGTACAAATAACTATCTGTTTCAAATGGGAAGGTGTTTGTCCTTGAGCGCTACTAGGTGAGCAACCAATCGGAGTACTGCGGTGTTGTCGTATTGCATTCCCGCTAAGTGGTGTGTGACGAGCGCCAACCTAATCAATCTGTATGAAATACTATTCGCGCTAAGACAAAAATTCAAATTTTGCCGAAACTGATCCATGTGAAAGGTAGAGAGTAATATATCTAACATATCCATGAAAACCCCATATTTTTAGCTCAAATAGTTTTTTCTAATACAAATAAATAAACCACTATTACTTGTATTATAACAATACATCGCGACGTAAGCACTGTATGAATTTGGCATGTATGTGTGTAGTATATTTGTAACTTCTCAGAACTGAAACCTAAATGTTTGACATGTCGTGATAAAAGAATTACTTTGAATAAGCCAATTCGAGCGAGAGGAAACAATAAATTTCCTGCTGCCCTGGCAGAACGTGTCTGGTCACATTATATCTTTGTTATGAATGGTTCGTAATCTCTATTTACTCTAGAGAGTTCAAAGTGGTTGGTGCGTATACATATACTTTTAATTAATCAGAACTGAAATTTAAACTACTGACATGACGTGATAAAAGAATTACTGTGAATAAGTCAAGGTGTTAAATTCGAGAAAGAGCAAACACTTCATTTCCTGTTAGCCTGTGGAATGCCGTATGCTTATGTTTATGAATGAAAGCTGGATAAGAAGTGTTTATTTACTCTGGAGAGTTCAGATCAATATCATTCAGTTGTTCTTTACACAACGGTAGAGTAAGAGTTAAATAGTGCAATGGCTTCCTGCGGTGAATTTAGTGGCGAGTCAAGAAGGCAGGTATTGCAAAGTCAGGCTCGAAGTATTATTTTTAAGGTGTACACCTTCCTCAAAAAATGTTCGGAAACAGAAACCAAAATGAACTATTGCAAAGACTACTTCCGTTTAAAAACACGGAAAAAGTGTATCAGCTGGATCAACTTGTAATTGAAATGGGACACGAGGTAATAGGCCTCCCACCTTACCACTGCCAATATAATCCAATTGAGTTGGTGTGGGCCCAAATAAAAAGGGGGGTTGTTAACAGAAATAATACTTTTAAACTGACGGACGTTGAAAACAAGACTGGGAAAACTGCGTAAGGCATGCAAAAATCCTCCAATAAGACGATTTCAAGAAAGAAATAGCACGTGACATGATTTTGGAACCTGTAATCATAAATTTGTAAGACTCAGACGATGAAGACAGTGACAATGACGAATTGTTCCTTAATGGAAGTGACATTGACAGCGATATGGATGAGCCACTGGCAGTTCCATTGGATTACAAAAACAGGTAATTCATAAACTATAACTATATTGTCACCCGGGCGTTGGAACACCCTGTGGAAGCAGCTGAGAGCGGAAAACAGGGGAGGTCCGTGTTAGCCACGCCTCCCCCTCGTCCGTCTTATAGTGGTGACAGGGATGGCTGGGAAAAAAACATGATTGTGCGGTCTGTTTCTCTTCTACCTGTGTTCTGGAAATTACGGGATCTTTCATCCACTGGAACCTTCCTGTGAAAGCCAGACAGCGGCGATATTCCTATAAAAAGGGGCTGCCGGAGCGAAGTGAAGTCAGTTAGTCAGTTAGTTAGTGAGTGAGGAGACAGACACAGTTCTTGGTGTAAGGACGCAGTGCTAGTGAGAAGACCGTACGGAATTACGAGTGCAATTGTAACGGACGAACTGGAGAATCGTAATTGTGTGCAGTACGCAATTCTGTGTAATTGGCAAGTGTTTAACTGTAAGTCGGTGGAAATAAAGAACATTTTTGAGTGGTGAAATTGGACTTTTCATTTCACGAACCCACAAAGTCACACTGGTGTCAGGAAGCGGGAAGACAACAGCACCGAACATTACAGCCATGGAATCGGCATTGGAAATGCTTTTGGCGAACATGAACGAGTTAACAGAGAAAACGGAAGCGGCAAATAGCAACCTGGCCGCAGAGTTGAAACTAATGAAGACGGCTAACCACAACATCACCGAGAAGATGGAAGAAATGAAGGCCGAATTAACAACAAAAACAGAAGCGGCAAATAGCAACCTGGCCGCAGAGTTGAAACAAATGAAGACGGCTAACGACAACATCACCAAGAAGATGGAAGAAATGAAGGCCGAGTTAACCACAGAAATGAGAGCAGCGAACGACCGTCTGGCCACGGAAATGAAGGTGGCGAACGAGGCTCTCGCCGCCGAATTTGAGGAACGGTTGGCCGGCGTGAGGGATGACGTCACGAATCTGGGCAAGCGGATGGGTCAAGTAGACGACCGCCTTAACGATTTAGAGGAAAAGGCCGACAACATCGCCAAACCCCTCACCCGCCTGACAGAGGAACACCGACCTTATGTGTGGACGGAGGACGCCGAAGACGCTTTCCAGCACCTGAAGGAAACCCTGTGCAGTGCTCCAATTTTGGGTCTCCCACAACCAGGTGGCGCCTTCATTGTGGACACCGACGCCAGCGACCATTGCATTGGAGGTGTCCTGTCGCAGATCCAGGACGGCCATGAGCGGGTGATAGCCTATTACAGCAAGACGCTATCCAAGGCAGAGAAGAACTACTGCGTCACCCGACGGGAGTTACTGGCGGTAGTAAAGACATTGGAGCACTTCCACAAGTACCTGTACGGTCAGCCATTCCACCTGAGGACTGACCATTCCGCCCTAACCTGGCTATTGACCTTTAAGAACCTGGAAGGCCAGACAGCACGTTGGGTCCAGAGGCTGCAGGAGTACGACTTCACCTCGGAACATCGTAGAGGGAAGAGCCACGGTAACGCAGACGCCATGTCCCGAAGAGCCTGTCCAGAAGAGTGCGGCCAGTGCACAAGAGTGGAAGAGAAGGAGCGTGCCGCAGCAGTCCGAGTAGTTGTGGCAGTGCCTGCTGAAGGCTGGGATAGCGCAGGCCTGAGGAGGGAGCAGCTGGCGGACGCAGACTTGGGGCCACTCTTGAGGGAAGTGGAGGCAGGGACAAGACCAACCTGGGAAGACATCGCACCGAGGAGCGCCACCTACAACTCGTACTGGGCCCAATGGGACTCGTTGAAGACCAGAGAGGGCATGCTGTTCCGGGTATGGGAGTCACCCGATGGGAAGGCGCAGAGAGAACAGTTGGTACTCCCCCGGAGTAAGGTCCCGGAAGTCTTGGAGTAAGTGCACGCCGGTACTTCAGGAGGACACCTGGGAGCGAACCGTATGATTCACAAACTACGGCAGCGCTACTTCTGGCTCAGACTCCGGGCAGATGCTGGTGGCACACCTGGACCGCCTGGCACGCTACGATGGTGCTGTTCGGGGCGAACAGCTTTGAGGAGGGAGCAGTGTCACCCGGGCTTTGGAACACCCTGTGGAAGCAGCTGAGAGCGGAAGACAGGGGAGGTCCGTGTTAGCCACGCCTCCCCCTCGTCCGTCTTATAGTGGTGACAGGGATGGCTGGGAAAAAAACATGATTGTGCGGTCTGTTTCTCTTCTACCTGTGTTCTGGAAATTACGGGATCTTTCATCCACTGGAACCTTCCTGTGAAAGCCAGAAGGCGGCGATATTCCTATAAAAAGGGGCTGCCGGAGCGAAGTGAAGTCAGTTAGTCAGTTAGTTAGTGAGTGAGGAGACAGACACAGTTCTTGGTGTAAGGACGCAGTGCTAGTGAGAAGACCGTACGGAATTACGAGTGCAATTGTAACGGACGAACTGGAGAATCGTAATTGTGTGCAGTACGCAATTCTGTGTAATTGGCAAGTGTTTAACTGTAAGTCGGTGGAAATAAAGAACATTTTTGAGTGGTGAAATTGGACTTTTCATTTCACGAACCCACAAAGTCACACTGGTGTCAGGAAGCGGGTAGACAACAGCACCGAACATTACAGCCATGGAATCGGCATTGGAAATGCTTTTGGCGAAGATGAACGAGTTAACAGAGAAAACGGAAGCGGCAAATAGCAACCTGGCCGCAGAGTTGAAACTAATGAAGACGGCTAACCACAACATCACCGAGAAGATGGAAGAAATGAAGGCCGAATTAACAACAAAAGCAGAAGCGGCAAATAGCAACCTGGCCGCAGAGTTGAAACAAATGAAGACGGCTAACGACAACATCACCAAGAAGATGGAAGAAATGAAGGCCGAGTTAACCACAGAAATGAGAGCAGCGAACGACCGTCTGGCCACGGAAATGAAGGTGGCGAACGAGGCTCTCGCCGCCGAATTTGAGGAACGGTTGGCCGGCGTGAGGGATGACGTCACGAATCTGGGCAAGCGGATGGGTCAAGTAGACGACCGCCTTAACGATTTAGAGGAAAAGGCCGACAACATCGCCAAACCCCTCACCCGCCTGACAGAGGAACACCGACCTTATGTGTGGACGGAGGACGCCGAAGACGCTTTCCAGCACCTGAAGGAAACCCTGTGCAGTGCTCCAATTTTGGGTCTCCCACAACCAGGTGGCGCCTTCATTGTGGACACCGACGCCAGCGACCATTGCATTGGAGGTGTCCTGTCGCAGATCCAGGACGGCCATGAGCGGGTGATAGCCTATTACAGCAAGACGCTATCCAAGGCAGAGAAGAACTACTGCGTCACCCGACGGGAGTTACTGGCGGTAGTAAAGACATTGGAGCACTTCCACAAGTACCTGTACGGTCAGCCATTCCACCTGAGGACTGACCATTCCGCCCTAACCTGGCTATTGACCTTTAAGAACCTGGAAGGCCAGACAGCACGTTGGGTCCAGAGGCTGCAGGAGTACGACTTCACCTCGGAACATCGTAGAGGGAAGAGCCACGGTAACGCAGACGCCATGTCCCGAAGAGCCTGTCCAGAAGAGTGCGGCCAGTGCACAAGAGTGGAAGAGAAGGAGCGTGCCGCAGCAGTCCGAGTAGTTGTGGCAGTGCCTGCTGAAGGCTGGGATAGCGCAGGCCTGAGGAGGGAGCAGCTGGCGGACGCAGACTTGGGGCCACTCTTGAGGGAAGTGGAGGCAGGGACAAGACCAACCTGGGAGGACATCGCACCGAGGAGCGCCACCTACAACTCGTACTGGGCCCAATGGGACTCGTTGAAGACCAGAGAGGGCATGCTGTTCCGGGTATGGGAGTCACCCGATGGGAAGGCGCAGAGAGAACAGTTGGTACTCCCCCGGAGTAAGGTCCCGGAAGTCTTGGAGTAAGTGCACGCCGGTACTTCAGGAGGACACCTGGGAGCGAACCGTATGATTCACAAACTACGGCAGCGCTACTTCTGGCTCAGACTCCGGGCAGATGCTGGTGGCACACCTGGACCGCCTGGCACGCTACGATGGTGCTGTTCGGGGCGAACAGCTTTGAGGAGGGAGCAGTGTCACCCGGGCGTTGGAACACCCTGTGGAAGCAGCTGAGAGCGGAAGAGAGGGGAGGTACGTGTTAGCCACGCCTCCCCCTCGTCCGTCTTATAGTGGTGACAGGGATGGCTGGGAAAAAAACATGATTGTGCGGTCTGTTTCTCTTCTACCTGTGTTCTGGAAATTACGGGATCTTTCATCCACTGGAACCTTCCTGTGAAAGCCAGACAGCGGCGATATTCCTATAAAAAGGGGCTGCCGGAGCGAAGTGAAGTCAGTTAGTCAGTTAGTTAGTGAGTGAGGAGACAGACACAGTTCTTGGTGTAAGGACGCAGTGCTAGTGAGAAGACCGTACGGAATTACGAGTGCAATTGTAACGGACGAACTGGAGAATCGTAATTGTGTGCAGTACGCAATTCTGTGTAATTGGCAAGTGTTTAACTGTAAGTCGGTGGAAATAAAGAACATTTTTGAGTGGTGAAATTGGACTTTTCATTTCACGAACCCACAAAGTCACACTGGTGTCAGGAAGCGGGAAGACAACAGCACCGAACATTACAGCCATGGAATCGGCATTGGAAATGCTTTTGGCGAACATGAACGAGTTAACAGAGAAAACGGAAGCGGCAAATAGCAACCTGGCCGCAGAGTTGAAACTAATGAAGACGGCTAACCACAACATCACCGAGAAGATGGAGGAAATGAAGGCCGAATTAACAACAAAAACAGAAGCGGCAAATAGCAACCTGGCCGCAGAGTTGAAACAAATGAAGACGGCTAACGACAACATCACCAAGAAGATGGAAGAAATGAAGGCCGAGTTAACCACAGAAATGAGAGCAGCGAACGACCGTCTGGCCACGGAAATGAAGGTGGCGAACGAGGCTCTCGCCGCCGAATTTGAGGAACGGTTGGCCGGCGTGAGGGATGACGTCACGAATCTGGGCAAGCGGATGGGTCAAGTAGACGACCGCCTTAACGATTTAGAGGAAAAGGCCGACAACATCGCCAAACCCCTCACCCGCCTGACAGAGGAACACCGACCTTATGTGTGGACGGAGGACGCCGAAGACGCTTTCCAGCACCTGAAGGAAACCCTGTGCAGTGCTCCAATTTTGGGTCTCCCACAACCAGGTGGCGCCTTCATTGTGGACACCGACGCCAGCGACCATTGCATTGGAGGTGTCCTGTCGCAGATCCAGGACGGCCATGAGCGGGTGATAGCCTATTACAGCAAGACGCTATCCAAGGCAGAGAAGAACTACTGCGTCACCCGACGGGAGTTACTGGCGGTAGTAAAGACATTGGAGCACTTCCACAAGTACCTGTACGGTCAGCCATTCCACCTGAGGACTGACCATTCCGCCCTAACCTGGCTATTGACCTTTAAGAACCTGGAAGGCCAGACAGCACGTTGGGTCCAGAGGCTGCAGGAGTACGACTTCACCTCGGAACATCGTAGAGGGAAGAGCCACGGTAACGCAGACGCCATGTCCCGAAGAGCCTGTCCAGAAGAGTGCGGCCAGTGCACAAGAGTGGAAGAGAAGGAGCGTGCCGCAGCAGTCCGAGTAGTTGTGGCAGTGCCTGCTGAAGGCTGGGATAGCGCAGGCCTGAGGAGGGAGCAGCTGGCGGACGCAGACTTGGGGCCACTCTTGAGGGAAGTGGAGGCAGGGACAAGACCAACCTGGGAGGACATCGCACCGAGGAGCGCCACCTACAACTCGTACTGGGCCCAATGGGACTCGTTGAAGACCAGAGAGGGCATGCTGTTCCGGTTATGGGAGTCACCCGATGGGAAGGCGCAGAGAGAACAGTTGGTACTCCCCCGGAATAAGGTCCCGGAAGTCTTGGAGTAAGTGCACGCCGGTACTTCAGGAGGACACCTGGGAGCGAACCGTATGATTCACAAACTACGGCAGCGCTACTTCTGGCTCAGACTCCGGGCAGATGCTGGTGGCACAATTGGACCGCCTGGCACGCTACGATGGTGCTGTTCGGGGCGAACAGCTTTGAGGAGGGAGCAGTGTCACCCGGGCGTTGGAACACCCTGTGGAAGCAGCTGAGAGCGGAAGACAGGGGAGGTCCGTGTTAGCCACGCCTCCCCCTCGTCCGTCTTATAGTGGTGACAGGGATGGCTGGGAAAAAAACATGATTGTGCGGTCTGTTTCTCTTCTACCTGTGTTCTGGAAATTACGGGATCTTTCATCCACTGGAACCTTCCTGTGAAAGCCAGAAGGCGGCGATATTCCTATAAAAAGGGGCTGCCGGAGCGAAGTGAAGTCAGTTAGTCAGTTAGTTAGTGAGTGAGGAGACAGACACAGTTCTTGGTGTAAGGACGCAGTGCTAGTGAGAAGACCGTACGGAATTACGAGTGCAATTGTAACGGACGAACTGGAGAATCGTAATTGTGTGCAGTACGCAATTCTGTGTAATTGGCAAGTGTTTAACTGTAAGTCGGTGGAAATAAAGAACATTTTTGAGTGGTGAAATTGGACTTTTCATTTCACGAACCCACAAAGTCACAATATTTATAATAGTTTAAAATACACATAATTTGCGAAAATTCTTTTTCCAATTTTGATTTTGGCAACTGCATAATTGTAAAAGTTTGTAAAATATACCCTTACGTCTGAGCCAAGCTGACCTGCATATTGTATGAGTGTGCGAGAGAGAGGGAAATATAAAAGGAGTGGGGTAACAAGCTGGCAACGCTGAGTGTGATACGGCATCTGATTAGCTGGACTCCAGAACTCTTCCCATTTGAAGCACATAATAGATCATGCTATTATTTATAAAAGTTATTTTTTCAGCGTAGCTTTGCATTGAAAAATTTTATATCTGGAATCAGCATTTATTTTCATTTTCTATTCTCTCGGTATACCTTTAAAATCACTGCATATCTATGTAATAGATTTTAAGTTCTTTCTTCTACCCTCGTAACTACAATTTAATATAATTGCAACTGTTGTCATAAGTAATGTCGTCTTTTAAGAAAAATATTTAAAATGTGTTCTTGCGAGAGCTGAAATATCGGAGACCTGAATTGAGTAAATTTTATGTTTGCTACCTCTTTGTAAATTCCCCACTTAAGGATGTGCTTCAGGCGGTGGAAATTAAGCCTCTTAAAAAACTTATTTTAGTTGTATTCATTTCCTCTCTAAACCCACTGAGTCCATCCTCAAGAATGGAAAGAATCCTGGATTACGGGAATGTACCAGGTTCACCGGACTTCCGGTTGGAAAATTCCAACCGGAGGGACTCGGTGGTTTCCTACAGGGTGCGGAAACCACGGGTGACGCACTTAGTTGATATGATTCAGGAAGGTACCGGATATGAGGCCGGACACAGAGTATAACGGGGTAGTTTTAGGAGTAGAAGTTGGATAGCTCGCTCCTTGATAGTCAGGTCTCTCGACAGTTCCGATACAGGAACCCGAAAGTTAAGTAACCTTGTATAGCCAATAAGTAAAGAGAATTATGCAACTGTTCCAAGTAAGTCTTTGAATAGCACCCCAAACGTCACCAGTCCTATGTTCCCCAAATGTCACCAGAATAGCCATGACACTCTGACAATGAATTAGCAAATTTTCAAAGTATATAACATTAGATTCTATCGTCTTTGAGCCATCGTACAGAGAGGTTTTTTATCCCTCGATGGTACCAGTCTTCTTCTTCTTCTTCACTTCATGGCATAGGCAATCAAGTGCCTGTTCCGCCTTCGAAGTCCTCCAGCCAGCGTTTCCTGGGTCTGCCCACCGATCTCCTACCTTTAGGATGATACTGTAATATTTGTTTTGTAAGTCTATTATCTGGCATTCTTTCAACATGTTCCTTCCATTTTTGTTTGAGATAATGCAAGAGATATTTCTAACCTATCCATACTAAAAGTGCCCAGCTCTTCTCTTATATTTTCATTTCTTATCAAGTCCCTCTTCGTGCTTCCTTTCACACTTCTCAAGAATTTCATTTCTGAAGCCTGTATTTTACTCTGTTGCTTCTTAGTTAACGTCCAAGTCTCACTTTTGTATGTCAGTATAGGTACAGCCATAACTTTGTAGAACTTTAATTTTGTTTCTAAATGTTCTATTTATTGTTCCACACACATATTTTATTGTAGACATCATATTCCTTGTCATAACTAACATCAGCTCCCAAGTAGTTAAAATGGCTTATCTGTTCAACGCCACGATTATTTATAACTATTTTTGTTCTAATTGGCTCTTTACCAAAGAATGCCATTACCTTTGATTTTATAAAAGAAATGTTGATGTTATATTGCATACAAGGTTCACTAAGTTTAAAAATAGATTTTTGCAGGGCAGACTCGCTATTTTGTATAATAACTAAGTCGTCAGCAAACAATAAAATATTTAAAAAGTTTTTATTTGAAATTTTAAAACCTACATTCACTAGCTGCTTCCATTTGCACACTAGGTCGTCAATATAAATACTAAAAAGTGTAGGTGATAAAGTACACCCTTGTCTGTACCCTGATTAGTAGGAATTTTTTTAGAAATTTTACCATTGATCCTCACATTTATTTTTGTTTGGAAGTAGAAGCATTGTATCATTTTTACTATTGTTGTGGGTATCCTCGTTCTTCCAATATTTGCCACATTTTGCTACGGTTTACCCTATCAAAGGCTTTTTCAAAGTCAATAAACGCCATATGCGTTTCTTTGTTAAACTCCCCTATGTTGTTCAATTAGTTGTTTAGCAATAAAAATGTTATCTACACAGGATCTGCCTCTTCTAAATCCACTTTGTTCTTCCGAGAGAAGACACTCAGCTATATTCTGCAACCTTTTGTTTATTATTTTTGCAAATATTTTATAGGCCGTATCCAGTAAACATATTTCTCTGTAATTGCTACAGTCATTTCGTTTCCCTCTCTTAAAGATAGAGATTGTTTGGGCCATAAGCCAATCTTTTGGGATACATTGCTTCTTCCAGCACATATTATAGAAATGTAGCAGTCGAAACTTTAGCAATAACCCCCCCTTATTTAAATAACTCTGCGTTCAATCCATCTTGGCCCGTTGCTTTCATAGTTTTAGTTTTTATGAGTGCTTCTTCTAATTCTTCAATTAAAATTATATCTCTTTCATATGTGACTTTGCCTTCTGCGTTTCCGTTATTTATCTCCGCATTGTCATGGTACCAGTCTCTGGTTTACTTGATGCGAAGAATTCGGCGACACCCACTTGCACTGCCTCAGAGAACTCAACATTTCTTCCACGTAGAAAAGGGGCCATGATTACTCTCAATTCCTAATATATTCTCCATGGATATTCGTTGCATTGTCTTGTTGCAATAGAACTCTTACTTCGGTTAACTAATGTTGGGTATCCCAGGTTCAAAATTTCATGAACTCTTTCCTGTTGTTGAGAATAAACAGTCTCATCAATTGCCTACCAGTTTGGAACAAACTCTCAGTGAATCAGATCTTCAAAATTACACCAGACACACAACATTACTTTGCGACTGAACTGGCTTTCTTTTAACGATGACTTTGGTCAGTTGTTGGGGATTAAGCTACTGTTTCCAGGCAACAAAGTTTCGGTAATATACTCATTTTTCATCACAAATGACAATTCTCTTGACAAATCTATCATCCATGGGATTACGGATATGGTGACCTAAGTTCAGTCTGTTGAGGTGTCAGTTCATGAAATACAAATGTACATATTTTGTGTGACTTTCAAAGTGTCTTAATGCAACAACTTCTTCTGAAAGCCTATGGGTACTATTTACGGATTTTCTCGCAAAAGTTGGCGTGCATCCTCAATATTCCATACTTCAGGTATTCTTATGTGCAGAGGAACTACTCCCATTACTCCCCATTACTCCTGGACCCGTAGGACCAAGGAACCGAGCCTCCTTCTACCCGGGAGTGATGGATACTCCGGGGCTCTTTCCATAGGGCATTACCTGATTTCTTAAAAAGCTCCCCCCCCCCCGCTGAGCACAACGTCAAGACGGGATGGAAGTGGATACGCCACTTATGCGCGTCAAACCCGCAGGGAAGACTACCGAAAACCTCGGTGGAGCCGTCTGGATCTAGCACACATTCTACTAGCTCTGCAGGCTAGTACCCGGGGCTTATTAGGCAACCCTCTACCCCCTCCGGGCGGCCGTAGCCTGGCCAGAGGTACCAAATTCCCCGTGGATGTTGGGAACACACTGCCCCCTCGAGCGCAACCCAATCCGAACAACTCCCATTTAGGGAGGGGCTCGGTATTTCGGCCTGAGGCACCTCTAGTAACGTCAGAGGTACCAAGAGTGTGCAGCGCCCGCAAAACGGCAGCTGAAGGGGACGGATCCCTACCCCAATAGGGTGTACAATCCTGACAGCAGCAGAATGACGTGACATACAAATAGTAGTCTTCAAGGTCTCTCTTTGATTCACCACACGTAAAAAACGGAAGAATTCACTTGCGGTACACTTCAAATAGCTGCACATTCAATTAACAGCTCACTCTCAACTGACTAGCAACTCTAACGCTTGCGGCTTTTATACGCCCAGTCATTATTTCTAGAATGAATTCGACCGTTCAATAACAATCACGATGGCAGCGGGAAATTCCGGACTATCTCTGTTTCCCTCTCCATCTCGGCAAGCGTCCAGCTCCGCGCCGGTCACGGCCAGCCGCACAACAATGCCTCGACCACATTATTCTTTTATTTGTTCCATTTAACTCCAAAGTACCTCCAATTTAACGCCTTTACCTCCAATGGTCATATCGGAGGCCATTCTTCTTTAGAACTTGTCGAAGGTGTTAACTCGTATTCGTCGGGTTTTAATCAGTAGATCTCCCACGCATTCGTACTCTCATTCATACTTCCAGACTCTGGTTGGAGAAAAATCACCACCCCCACTGCCGGGAATCGAACCAGGTACCCCTAGCACGGTAGGCAAGTGATCTACCGACTGAGCTGTATTATTTACAGTTCTGTGAAACAACCTCATACACTTCATCGTTTGTGAACGATGGCATCTTAAGAAAATTAATGAGGAAAAAAATCTATTTGGTATGATGTTTCACCCCGTCTCACTTTGTATACATCTAATTCTATTTCCCAAGCCAGGTCCTCCGTTAGTTGTGACATCGAATGGCTAGAGTATACGAAATGTATAACACACACAGCACCAGTGGTGTCGTTGAAGGTATACCCTACTCCGAAGAGCAGGGGCCTTAGACATTTAGCCATCCCGGGACATTGTCCCTTACTGGCATAGAGGTAGTTGATAAACAGATGGTGGTTAGGCAGTGGGTTTTGTTTCTAGAAGCGTTAATGTAAAGTTAGGTATAGAAGATGTAAAAGAATAATTTGAAATTTGGAGTTGCAATGATGAGATGATATTAACTGCCTAAAACAGCTCTGGGATGATAGGTGTTTCCGGGGTAAGTATCATATTCCCCGAGGCCACGGATTAGATGGTTAAAACTGTCTGGAAGGCTGTCGTATAATTTACGTGAAAGGTCAAGAATGTAGTCAGTCAATTTAGGAAAGGATAAACCAGAGTGAATATTTGCGTTTGCTATGTACCAGTCAGCACCTGTTGCTGTGCGGAGATATCTGTTCTGTAGTACTTGGAGTTTGTTAAGGTGGGTTTTAGCTGCAACTCCCCATATTTGGCAAGCATATGTCAAGGCGGGTCTTAGTACCTGCTTATAAATGAGTAACTTTTTTCTCAGTGCTAGGGGAGACTGCCTGTTGTAGAGGGGATAGAGCATGGACATTCGTCTGGAGACTTTATTGGCTACCGATGTAATATGGGCTTTCCAGGTAAGTCGCACATCTAATTGTACTCCTAGATATTGGGCTTCAGATTTCCAGTGTACTGCGGCTCCTGCCAGACGCAGCTCAGGAACATCTTGCAGCTGGCGACGACTGAAGGTAACAGCCTGCGATTTGTTAGCATTAATCTGTAGCCTCCAAGTGAGGAACCACGCAGACCACATATCAGCATATCGTTGAGCGCGATGTACTGCTATCAGGTTTCTAGTGGATGCCGTGGAGATGGCTGTGTCATCCGCAAATAAATATAAGTTGCAGCCACTTATGGTAGGTATGGTATTCATGTAGGTTAGGAAGAGCAGGGGACCAAGGACACTGCCCTGTGGAACCCCTGCATGAATGGAATATGGCTGGGAGACAATATCATCTCTAGCAACGGCAAAGGTGCGATTTGCTAGGTAGTTATGGATTAAATGGATCAGGTAAGGGGAAAGGCATATTGAATTAAGCGAAGAAGACCTTCATGCCAGACAGAATCGAATGCTTTTGAGATGTCGAGAAATAGGGCTACAACGTAATGTCTGTTGTTGAAGCCACGGATAGCATCATCGATGAAACGTAGAAGTTGGTGTGAGGTGGAATGTTGTCGCCGAAAACCAAATTGTTCAGGCCTGAGGATATTTAAATCATCCATGATATGCTGTAGGCGACGTTGAAGTGCCTTCTCAAATAATTTACTAATGGCAGGAAGAAGACTGATTGGGCGGTGATTTGTGATATTTCTGGAATCTTTGCCTGGTTTAGGGAGGATGATTATGAGAGCATGCTTCCAAGCAGCAGGATAGTGGGAGAGGAGAAGCAGACTGTTGAAGAGATGGACGAGTAGTTCAATCCATTTTTTCGGAAGGGCTTTGAAGGCGGAATAGGGTATTTTATCATAACCAGCAGCTTTAAAAGGACGAACTGACGCAATAATTTGTCCAACCTCCTGGGGTGTTGTAAGGAGTACGTCGTGGAGTGAATGAAGCGGTTCACAACCTCTTTTATTTCTGCGACCTGCTCAGTATCTGGGGATTCAGCTGGATGGAAATGTATAACAATAATTAACACGTTTTTTTTAATTTTTTCTTTTAACCACATAGAGTTCTTCATGTGCCACAAAAATATAAGTTTGCTTAGAAAAGAATGTAAGATTTAGAGACAGAATGGAGAGACAGAAAGGCATAGAAGGAAGATGACAGGAAGGACAAGAGTAAAAGATAAATGCTTAAATATAATAAAAAGTAGTAAATAAATAAAAAGCAATGTCTGTAAAATAAGTTGCAGGTATTAAGATTTAAACATGCCCTTTATGGATACTTTAGTGAATACATAAGTAAGAGTATTGTAGGGTAACCTTTTTCCGTCTGCTGAAGGTTAGTTGTCCACCTCGGTGGCGTGCTGGTATCATGTCTGCCTCACGTTCAAAAGTTCCCAAGTTCGAATCTCGGTCAGGGTGAGTTACCTTGATAAGGTTTTTCCGGGGTTTTCCCTTATCCTGAAAGACGAATGTTGGATAACTCTAAGGTCTATGGATCGCGGGCTCATTTGAGCATCATTTCATTCATCGTCCGATATGACTTAATGTTGGAGGACGTAAATTACAAAAAAAAAAAAAAAAAAAAAAAAAAAAAAACAACTGAAGGTTAGTTTTCCATAAACCCCCCCTTCCCCCAAATTAGTAAACCTAGGTAAGAGCACAAAAATGTATATGAAAGAGAAGGCCTTATTTATTTTCTCTTCATTCTGGATGAAAACTATATAAATATTTTTATAACTCTTAAGTATCAAACGTTTAGAATTAGGATTACTACGTAGGGGATTCGGCACTGCGACCTGCATTGATCTTTGTACATATGCCCCCAAGTGGGGAAGGAAAGATGAGGCGAGAGGAGACAAAGTGGCCGTCCCAAGGAGTTACGACAGTGCAGAGGGCAGGATCCCCACTTTTACTAGATAGAAACCTCCCCCGGTAGGCCAGGACAAGACATTCCCCTCTACTTTGGTTCGGATATGGCCCAGTAGCCAGTTCTGAAATGGTCTCAGAAACCGCTTTGGAGACCAGCAAAGGAAGCAGTTTCCCCAGAGCATATCATCCCGGTAGCGTGGTGGTAGAGTGTCTGCCTCACGTTCAAGAGGTCCCGAGTACGAATCTCGGTCAGGGTGAGTTACCTGGATAAGGTTTTTCCGAGTTTTTTCCCTTATCCTGAAAGACGAATGTCGGGTAACTTAAAGCTCCATGGAACCTGGGCTCATTTGAGCATCATTGCACCCATTCCATTTATCGTCCGATATGACTTATGGTGGGAGGACGTAAATTACACCAAAAAAGCACCGAGGCACCTGGCGACACTTCTGCCCTGAAAGAGATCACCAGATGAAGATCACGTGAGATGATAATGGAGTTGAAATTGACGGACAGGAAATTCGGGGGATGTAATTAACCTCTCCGTAGGGGAGGGGATCCGTCCCCTTCAGCTGCCGTGGTGCGGACGCTGCGGACCCCCAGCACTCGTGGTACCTCTGGCATTACTAGAGGAACCTCGGGCCGAACATTCGAGCCCCTCCCTGATAGGGAGTTGTTTGGATTGGGTTGGACTCGAGAGGACAGTGGTTCCCGATACCCGTGGGTGATCTGGTACGTCTCCGGACGGGGTTGAGGGAAGCTATTAATATTCCCGGGTACTAGCCAGCATAGCTAGTAGAAGGTGTGCTAGATCACCAGGTGGCCCCACCGAGGTCATATCGGTAGCCTTCCCATTTTGAAGTTGGAGCGCGTAAGTGACGTATCCACTTCCATTCCGTCTTGAGTCCACAGGACCAGATGGGGGGGCCCTTGTTAGTCTCTAGGTCTTGAACTATGGAAAGCCCCATGGAGGCGCCGGGCGCCCTTTTGGGACAGCTCGGTAACTAACTGGTAGAAGGACGCCCGTGTCCTTGGTCCTACGGATCCAGGACTAATGGGAGTAGATCCTCTGACATGAATTGAATTGATATAAGTAACCTACCCAGCATTCGCACCGAAAAAGCCCCATGGGTCAGGTAGGTCGGTCACGAGAGTCAAACCCGGACCTCGCAAAGGCAGGCCACAAACGAAACCGCCTGAGGCATCCCTCTCGTTTAAGCACAGGTTTATTCCATTAACAGTATAATGCTCTTGGTTGGAATAATAATAATCCAAAACTTTCTAGTTCTGGAAGATCTCGTCGACATGCTTATGTTTCTCTTGATACACAAAGACTGCACGTCTTCAAAGAATTTCACTATCGCATAATTCTGCTATGTGTTCCTTGTACCTACAAAGAAATATTTAACAAACGATGTCTTCAGATGTTTATCTTGATTGGCATGAAACAGACAAAAAATTAACGTTTGTAGCAGTGATGTTAAAATAAACGGCAATGGCTAGAGAAAGGCATGCCATTGCAACATCAAGTCTAATTGTTTAACTATTTAAAAAGCATAATACTTGGAGGAACCTTACACATAATATATTTCTTGCCTGAAGTTAATGTAAAGGGATTTTTCCCTTAATGAGTTATGACTCAGAAGTGGATTATCTCTAGTAATGTGTTTTTATTGACCTTGTCCTAGAACCTAGATAATTCCTCGTGTGTCAGCAAACCCACATGAACCATAACACTCAGAGATCATAGACCTATTGATACTTACTGAATCCTGAAGCTGCATTGCGTAACTTCTTCGTGGAAGAAACCCATCATTATGCAACGCAAATCAAGTGTAACTCTCTGATCAGTTCAGAGTTTCCAAAAGTCTTATACAGTGGCCGCAATGGAAATCTTTACATGGTAATGATTCCCTTAACATGTATCACCTTCATGAGTCCCCTGGGCATGCTAGATTTTCAAAATACTTTTTGTCTGTTTCCACCCATAACTTCTTCAACACCTCCTGTAGCTCCTTAATATTTGATGGTTTCAGCTCTTCTATTTTGTTTTTAAGCATTTTCTATTGGATTTAGTTCAGGAGAGTTACCAGGCCAGTTCAGTGCTGGTATATTATTGTCTTTTAGGAACTTCTGAACCACCTTTGTCCTATGAGCAGGGACAAAATCATTCATAAAGAACTGACATTGATGAATTGACCAAAATGTGACTAATGCTCTTACACCACTTCTAAGTAGTTTCTTCCTTTCATTGTTACATTTTTAGAGATAAAGCAAAGCCACCGTCACAATAATTACCACCAAAGGCACACCATATCACACTTTCTGGATGTTTAACAGTATTGACCATAAACTTTGGATCATAAAATGACAGATCTTTTTGGCCTTCTCATTTTTTAGACTTTCCTCTGATCAATTTGAAAGTGCTTTCATTGGAAAACATTACTTTCCGCCAGTGCTCTGATGTCCAGTACTAATATGTTTTGCACATAAGTACTCTTTTCTTCAGTATAGCTTCAGTTAGAAGAGACATCTTGACAGCATACCGAATTGGTAAACCTAAGTCCTTTTGAAACCGATACTGAACAGTCTCGATTGCAACACTTTCGAGCAGTTCTGGATGATTCCTTTTAAACCCTGCTGATGTATTTCATGGATTAGCCATCACTTCACGTTTTGAAGGTCATTAGTCCTTGGAGAAGTCTTTCTTTTACCACCTGCGCTTGTCTTTCGAGTTAGTGTGGTGCCACGTGGCAAAGGTACTGCTGCGTTTGTTAGGTCATAAATGGCTTGTCTTCAATTCTTTAGATCAGCAGCTATACGAATTACAGAGGTAAAGCATTAGTCTTCTCCTCACAAGTGAGCTTCTTGCGTCACATTTTGTGTATTGGATGCAGAAATACCTTCAACGATGCTTTGAGATCAAAAATCGGATGACAACAACACAGTAAACAACTTGCTGTACGCCAATACCGGAGGCACACTGAGACCTGGGCTCCTAATGAAAAGAAGTTGCTGCTGTGCACTCAAGAATCGTGTGACTTGCAGAGATTATCCTTGCATTTAAAATGTAAATGCTGTTATTTGGTCTTTTACTTTTCCTTCAGGCACTAAATCTCCAAACGCTTGTTTTTGAGGCCTGCCGGTATTTTGTTTCTCTTTGGATCTGTAATTTGATAATTTCTTCGGATATCGTTACTCATTCATTCTATCCACATGTTCTAGACATTTTTGTTTGTAATGAAGTATCTCTTCGTTTATGTTAAAAATCTGTAACTGATTTCTTATATCCTCAGTATTTTCTGTCTCTTCTAGTGACTTCTAAAACTGATCTTAAAAATGCCATTTCTACCGCTTGTAATCTGATTTGATATTTTGCCCGCCTCGGTAGCGTAGATGGTAGCGTGTCTGCCTCACGTTCAAGAGGTCCCGAGTTCGAATCTCGGACAGGGTGAGTTACCTGAATACGGTTTTTCTCAGGTTTTTCCCTTATCCTGAAAGACGAATGTCGGGTAACTCTAAGCTCTATGGACCCTGGACTCATTTCAGCATCATTTCACCCAATTCATTCACCATCCGATATGACAACGCTGGAGGACGTAAATTTTTAAAAAAAATCGGATTTTAATTTTATTGTCATTGTCCAAGTCTCGCTACTATATTGTGACTTTGTAGGCTCTAGGAATTAAAAGTCCAAATTGCCGAATTTCCAAATGTTCTTTCTTTCCGTAGAGATAAACTGTTCAATTCTGACGTAACATTATTACATCACATATACAACACCATCTTCCAAGGTCGATGACAATAACAAACAGCTTACTCAACTTCCACTGTTGACAACACTCTTGTTACACAACTCTCTCAGCTGTTCTCTGCTTACCTCACTGTTTTACAACTGATTCTTGGCGAGTCGCCGCCTTCTTACATACCTCACTGATAAATTCGAGACTCTTCCAGAAGAATAAAGAAACCGAATATTCTATCACATTCCAGAAGCGTAACTTAATCTATGCCGGCAAGTCCTTTATCACAGCTATCTTCATTTGCCGGTCCCTTTGTGTACACTAGCCGCGCTATTGTTAACTGCTTATGCAAGCTCGTGAAACATTATCCGCCGTCTATTAACTAATTGCGCCGAAACTGTTTATGCCTGTTACCGCGACACTATATAGCTATTGAAACTGCCAAGATATTACAGCGTTTCATAATTCCATCGTTTCTTACTTTATTTTTTTAAGTTCTTTTCACTGACTACACATTTTAAAAAACTTTCAACTTTAGTTGCAATATATTGTTACCCAATCGGCAAGCTCTACGGTGCCGATCAATAAATGCAAGCGTGACAGAGTGGAGGGAGGGGAGACCACGGGGGTGCCTGAGTCTTCGTTTCCCCCTCCTCCTGACGCAGAAGGAGGGCGAAGCATCTAGAATATTTTCCCCCTCCATAAAAAGGAATTCTCGAGATACTTCTGGCCGCCGATCAATACAGGAGAGGCGACCGTCAGTTGAGTTGAGTGAGTCGTGGCGAGAGTGTGTAATAGGCGCCCAGTGTACGTGGACAGACGAACTGGCGAAATTGTAATTGTGTACATTACGAAATTCTATGTAATGGTGACATTGGAATAAGGTGGAAATAAAGAACATTTTTGAGTGGTGTAATTGGACTTTTTATTTCACGAACCCACAAAGTCAGAATATCTTCTTTAATGTAATATTCTGTAAATCCTAAACTTCGGTTGCCAGTCTCCGAACCGTCTGTTTGGACCGTTTCCGGACCACCGTAGTGGTGAATGTCCGTTGCAGTTGTCCTGACCTGCCAGGGGAGATTTCCATCTAAGTAAAAATGTTGGGGCCCTGCCCTATGCACTGTCGTGCCTCCTCGAAACGGCTGCCCTCTGTCTCCTCTCGCCTTATCCTTACTCCCGTGGATGCCCCACTTGGGGCATAAGGTACAATAGACCGAGATTGGTTGCAGTGCCGAATTTCTTCCGAAAAAAAAGTCTGTAAATATTATATTACTTGGGTAATTAAACTCTCTCCTTAGTTTAGCTAATTGATGGAAATTAATCATTTCTTCACACTAACCGTATATAGGCTAAGGTTTTGATAGAATTTAATGTCAGGACGGCACGTTGGCCATGGTATCTCAATAGGTTAGAGCGACTGGACGGAAACCAGGAGATCCGTGGTTCAAATTATAGCCATGGCATTGAACTTTTCATGTTGACTCTATCCATCAAATACCTTAGCCTATATACGGCTAGTGTGAAGAAATGATTAATGTCCAACAATTAACTAAAATAATAAGAGTTAAATGATGAAGCCTGGGACTCAAGTACTTACGATAGTAACTCGCCACAAACGGTGGCGTAGATGGTAGCATGCCTGCCTCACGTTCAAGAGGTCCCGAGTTAGAATCTCGGTCAGGGTGAGTTACCTGGATACGGTTTTTTTCGGGGTTTTCCCTTATCATTCAAGATGAATGTCGGGTAATTCTAAGCTCCATGGGCACTGGACTCATTTGAGCATCATTTCACCCAATCCATTCACCGTCCGATATGACTTAAGGTTGGAGGACATAGACTACTTAAAAAGAAAAAAAAAAGTACCTCGGTTGCGAGAGCCCCTAGTGGATTCCCGAGAAAATATACGAGTCAAATGGAGAATTTAATGTCAAGACGGTACATTGGCCATGGTAGCTCAATGGGTTAGAGCAACTGGAGGGAAACCAGGAGATCCGTGGTTCAAATCCCGGCCATGGCATTGAATTTTTCATGTTGACTCTATCTATCAAACTCTCTCCTTTGTTATATCATTTGATTAATTATGAAATTATTATCGGTACCTGACCTTCCTATCTCAAATCATGTTTGTTTCTCTACGTAAAAGAATTGGTTCAAGTATGTTAGTGAACCTTTGATTTAAAACTCACCTTTTCAAATATTGGCATAATAGTAAAGTTTTCCAGTCTTCTGGTATTTCCTTTTGTTGTTAATATTGATTTAAAGTACTTAATAGTCTGTATTTCATTCCTTCAGGTAAGTATTTCAGTAACTCTGTATCCATTCCATCTGCCCTCGGAGCTTTTCTGTATTTGGAATTAATTATAATTTGTTCTAAATCAAAATATTCCAAATTATCTATTTCAGTTTTAAATGGACTCTCAGGTAATTCTCTGTTATTGGTAACTTCAAAATACCTTCTGAACACTTCAAATGTTATTTCTTAAACACGCAGGAATTAAACAACGAACACAAAGCCTTTATAAGCATAAACAAAGAAATTAAGAATGAATACATAAAACAGAGGTGTGGTTTATTTCCTAATTCGGTGCACAATAATATTTTCTCTGCTCGATTCTGAAACTTTCAAGACCTATTCACATCGACCTTATGTCTTAAAGAAAAGAGTTTGTCTTTCACATCTTCCATAATATCCACAACTCTTGCAGCGATATTCCTGAAAATTCCAATCATATAATATTCTCTGAAGGCCAACAAAAGTTACTTGTAATATATGCAAGTAGTTATTAATATTAGGTTCTTGAAATCAACTTGAGCCTCACCTACTTGTGGCCTGATTTTAGTGAGAACATTACTTATACTACAGATTTAATAGATTCAAAATGTTTAATGTATTATTTGGTGTATATCCAAGATCACCTCAGGTCAGCTACGAGGGCTGTGCAATAAAGAATGATCACAATTTTTTTGACAACGTACCTTTACATATCCTCATAATTTTGATGGTCCTTCTCAAAAAATCCTCCCCTGTATGCGATGCACTTGTCCCACCCTTTCTGCCAGTCTTCAAAGACATGCTGGAAACTATTTTTGAGAGATTCTTCAAAATTGCCTCCGCAGCCTTCACCACTGATTCTGATGATGGATAATGCCTCCCACGAAGGCGTTTCTTCAAGTTAGGGAATAGAAAAAAGTCACCTGGGGATAAATCCGGACTTTAGGGAGTCTGAGGGATACACTTCACGTTGACTTTTGTAAGATATTCAGCAACAACATTAGCAATATGCTGCCGTGCATTATCGTGGTGCAGCATCCAGCCTGCTTCATAGAAATGTGGTCTTTTGCGCCTGATATAGACTTGGAATGTTTTCAGGACATCCCTGTAGTATTGTTCAGTTACTGATGTGTGTGCAGGTACAACATGCTGATAAACCATTCCATGAATATTAAAGAATGAGATGACCATAGTTTTCCCAGCAGAAGCAACCACTTTTGCTTTTTGGGGGGTTGGTGATGAAGGAGATTTACACATTGGGCTTTGCTGTTTGCTCTCAGGATCAAGTTTCATCAGCAGTGATTACGTTTAAAATAAACTCTGGATCTTCCTCTAACATCAACTTTAACTGCATTTTACCTCCATTGCAGCGGTAGGTGAAACTGAACATGTCTGAACTTGCCTGGTTCTCACAGGCGGAAACCAGAAGTAACAACAATGAAACTACTATGGCATGTTTGTTTCAAATTAAGCTAACAAAATATAGTAAGATTGAATTTTAGTTCGAAAAACTATGACCGTAAAAAAATTATGATCATTCTTTATTGAACAGCCCCCGTACAATTTGTAGAACCTCACTTTTTGAGGATGTCATGAAAAAAAAACTCTTTTCTTAAATTGACCCAATTTCAGGGAGATTGATAGATATTTCTTCGCACACAGGTCGCAGAGAACAATAAATAATCTTAAGTGTACTAAGCTCGGATAAAACATTTTGAAAGCACTTGCAGATTTCAGCATTACGCTGCAGCATCAAAGAATATTAACAACACTTTTTCTTCTTGGCCTCCACAAGATCTTCAAACTATTGTTAACGAATATGGCTATTGTCGAATAATTTGAATGTCCCTGGGGTCTGAAGGCAATAAGAATGGTGGAGTAGGAGCTTCAAGTTCTAATTTTCCCGCAATATTTATTATAATAGTGTCTCATACCTGTCACAGCGATCCATATGTACGAATCTTCGCTCGTTATTCTTTCCTTTGCTTCTTGATAAGAACTGCCAAGGTAATTGTTATGGAATGTAGACCCGTCTGGAACAGGTCGCTGATAATAGTATATCTGTAAACAAGAGTTATATAACGTTACTTGGCATTTTTGTCACGTTATATCTGCAGCTACCGTTGCAATATGTTCTAAAATGTATTTGTCAAGGTAGTGGACTCATGCGGCATGTATTTCTACATACGAGGAATCTACAAATTATTGGCGCTTTCATAAGGCTGTATTTTACTAATACTTAATAACCATTATACCAGCATTTGAAAGGAAAAGGTAACATGGCAGACGTCCAGTCGATGATCTCATTCATGCCACACTCTGTCAAGTTCGTCTAGGGTGATATTTTCAATAAATGTGGCAATGCGCTTTATTATTCCGTCAACGTCACTGGATATGGAGAACCCACTGGTAGAAATCACACATTGTAAGGTCAAGTGAATGGGCTGACCGTTATCTGCGGTTATTTTACGACAAACCATCTCTCCACCATGTGCAGATTTCGTATGTTAATGTGGAGCAGCCTCGTCTTGTTGGAAAATAAATCGCGTTCTTATTCTTCATGAGTTGTGACACTAACTGATTTTCGCAACAAATCAAGGTATACGTTTTCGTTAATAGCGTTTTCAGTGAAAAATAAAAAATAAAATCGGGCAAACTCACGTCTTTTTAAAGTGTACAATACATGTTTAATCTTGAACTGTCACTCTACCTGGGGATTCCAGATACCCATATCCAGATACTCTGTCTATTGACATTTCTGGATATGTGAAAAGTCGCTTCATCGCTCAATATGTTTTCTTCCAGTAAACCCTTATCCTTTTCGAATTGGCCATCAAATTATGATAAAACACTAACCTCTGCAATTTGCATGCAAACCTCATTCCTTCCATGCAATCATCCATACTACTGTATTTGTATCTCCTGAATGGATCCCCGTATACTCACCTCTCAGGGCTCCCTTTAAAGCTTACACAGATTCTGTCGCTTTTTCATTCACACTTACCGGGTGCTTTTCCTCTGTGTGACAACTACATACGTGTGCAAATTATTAGACTCAATGGTGAAAATATTTAACATATACGGTTTATTTTCTATTTATTTAATAGAGATAATATTACAAAATATTTTTTCAGCTCTTAGTATTTTGTATGCATTCCTTTAGCCTTTATTACCATTTTGATGCGTTTAGGCATGCTCTCTACAAGGGTGGAGCGCTTTTCCTTTATTTCTTCATCTCTGTGCCAAATGCTTATCAGGCCCTCAATAAGCTGAACTTTTGTTGTTATTTTCAATTTTTTCAGTCTCTGTTTAACAATACCCCACAGATTCTCTATTGGATTTAAATCAGGGCTATTTCCCGGCCATGGTAGTACTTTTACATTGTTTTCTTTGAGGAACTGGGTTACAGATTTTGCTCTATGGCAGGGAGCACTGTCATGCATGAACACAAAATCATCATTTGGAAACCATTCTTTACTCTGCGGAAATAGTCTTGTTTCTAATACACTTTTATACTGTTTCTGCTCCATAGATCCCACAACTATGTATAATCTTCCAGGTCCATGGACAGACATACAGTTCCAGACCATTTTTTATGTTGGGTGCTTTACTCTTTGATCGACACACTGAGGGGAAAATGCTTCTTTATTTGTCCTTCTCACATATTGGCTGCTCTCTTCACATACTTCAAACATGGATTCATCTGAGAAAATTACATGAAGCAATAAAAACCTCTATTAATATTAAACAGTTTTAAAATTGCTCAACAGTAGTATAACAAAACCAGCAATGAGAGAAACAAAGTTTAGGCTGTTTATTTCATATCCATAAAATTTAGATATACATATTTTAATTTTATGCTATACCTATAAAATTTTCATACTATTTTACCTTTCTCCAAAATTCCACTGGATGTTCGTGCATCTCTTTGGCCCATTCTAAACGGTTTTTTTTTTTTTTTTTTTTTTTTTTTTTTTTTTTTTTTTTTTTTTTGCCTTTGCAGGTGTCAGTTTAGCCTTTTTACGAGGCCTGCGTGCTGGTAAACCTGCTTCACATAATCTTCTGCGAACTACTGAGGCTGATATTTCTGTACCGTACTGCTTTAGTTGATTACTAAGGACAATGCTAGTTCCTCTTCTATTTTGTTTTGCCACCTGCACAAGTTTTCTTTGCATCCTTGGTGATTAGCTTTCTTTTCCTCCCGCATTTTCCATCCCTTTGTGAGGTCAACGTCTCACCGAATGCTAAAGCTTGATTAATGCGACTAACAGATTTTTGTGAAATACACAATTTCTTAGCTATTTCACGTTATGAATAAACAATTTCCTTCAAAAGACTCTCAGTTACAGCTACTTTCCTTAGGGATGAGTCAACAGTTTTACCCATAACCTCACTTTTGAATCAATGTGAGTGCTAAGGATAAGATACACGATGTTTCCTGGCTTGAGATCAATTAATTATACATACTGAGGTTATATTAACCATAAAACACAATAAAAGCAAATATTAACAATCTTCAGTTACTACAGTCAGCAAATGAAAGCAATATCATCAAACAGTTGGATAAGAAGACATGAAGAAAATGGCTGCTCTTAATTCAGAATTACCACCATATTACTATAAGTAGAAGATAAATCCCCCAGCTATTATTAAGAGAGAAATTTCATTGAATATGCTTCATATTATAGCAAGGAAAAGAATTACGACAAATTGAAATAGGTTACGGTAGTAAGTAATTATTATTTTGAATATTAAATTGAAGCAAAATAAAAAAAATCATGAATGAGTCCATTAATTTGCACACGTCTGTACATCTTCTGTTAAAATTATTCGTATGATCTTCTGAATGACGGTACCAGCTGGATAAAATTCAAATTCCTGTCTAAATGGTTCGTGAAACTCCATTACACGTTTCGTAAATTCAAGCACACGCCCGCTATTATAGTCTTGTAAAGAAGTCATTTTCTCCCCGCCCAAAAAGAAGGGAAAAAAGAAGAAAAAGACGTACAGGTTTCTCACTAGGTGTAAAATGTAAATGTAAATCATCTGTGTATTAAATGGGTCAGAGGACACGTGGGGAATGCCGGAAATGAACGTGCAGATGAGCTTGCAAAGAGAGCTGCGACTTCAGTTCTTTCAGACATACACTCTATGCCCTATTTCTTATGTGAGGCAAACATTAAAGGAGATTATCATCAACGACTGGAATGAATACTGGTTAAAAAGTGATTGTGGTGCTTTGACTAAGGATTTATATTTCTCAACAGTTTCTGACAGACATAAATGTAAATTCGTTAATCCTAACTATGTTCTCTCTCAATTCTTAACTGGACATGACAAATTTTCAGCTTACTTATTTCGATTCAAAATTAAATCCACATCTCATTGTATTTGTGGAAATCATCTTCAAGATGTCCCTCACATTTTATTGTTTTGAAAGATACGAACTTGAATTATTGCTTCAATCCTTAGGACACACTTTCTCAAAACCACTTACACATATTCTAATGAATTACAAAACTTATCAATATTTCATGGCTTTTTAAACAAAATATTTCTTAAGCTAAATGATTCATCTTGATGTTTACGGTTTGTCAGCTTGATATTGCATTTATTATGTTTTTGTAAATTGTATTATATTCATAAATTTGTAAACTATATTCCTAATATACCTTTGGGTAAAACAGAAATCAAAAAATTGGATAGTAAATAAATAAATGTAAATCAGATGTTCAACACAAAACTTTACACTTTCCGCCTTAAAATGGGAGTATGACAATTTATTTATGTGAAGTATTTGTGAAAATATAACCTTATGAAGTCGTTCAATAATTTGTGGACAACCTCTGTCATTATAACTTCCCTTCTTGATGAATTATATGAAGTATTTTTGTATATTGCTCTACGCAAATGTTGGTTAACCTGTGACTTGGAACATTCCATTTTCTTTTCGCATTTTCTTTTAAGACGTTACCGTAAGCCCTTCATCTTAACACAACCCATATTTTTAATTTTGCAGCCAGTAAGAGCCTAGTGGTGCTATTATAGAATCACTGCCACCTGTAAAGTTTTCCTGGAAACAATGATTTCTGAGGGAAAACTAAATAGAACTAAATTCAGCTACAAGTGTAGTTTTGGTGGCTTAAAGTTGAACTTTGTTTACTGTTGATAAATGGGGCAAATATATGAATCATAGCAGCTGTTCAACATCATTAATGTTTTAGTTAATTGATGGAAATTAATAATTTCTCCACACTAGCCATATATAGGCTAAGATTTTTGATGGATAGAGTCAACATGAAAAATTCAATGCCATGCCCGGGATTTCAACCACGGATCTCCTGGTTTCCGTCCAGTCGCTCTTAACCTTTGAGTTACCATGGCCAACGTGCCGTCCTGACATTAAATTCTCCAGTTGACTCATATATTTCCCCGGTACGGCTAGTGTGAAGAAATGATTAATTTCCATCAATTAACTAAAATAATAAGAGTTAAATAATGAAGTCTGGGACTCAAGTACTTACGACAATAAGTCACCACAAACTGTGTATCTCGGATGTGAGAGCCCCTATTGGCTTACTGGGGAAATATATGAGTCAATTGGAGAATTTAATGTCAGGACGGCACCTTGGCCATGGTAGCTCATTGGGTTAGAGCGACTGGACTGAAACCAGGAGATCCGTGGTTCAAATCCCGGCCATGGCATTGAATTTTTCATGTTGACTCTATCTATCAAAGATCTTAGCCTATATATGACTAGTATGAAGAAATGATTAATTTCCATCAATTAACTAAATAATAAGAGTTAAATGATGAAGCCTGGGACTTAAGTACTTGCGATAGTAAGTCGTCACAAACGGTGTATCTCGGATGCGGGAGCCCCTAGTGGCCTACCAGGGAAATATATGATTCAACTGCAGAATTTAATGTCAGGACGGCACGTTCGCCATGGTAGCTCAAAGGTTAAGAGTGACTGGACGGAAACTGGATGATTCGTGGTTCAAATCCCAGTCATGGCATTGAATTTTTCATGTTGACTCCATCCATCATTAATGTTATTTTAACTTAAATAATAATTCTTAATTGCTATCTATTTTATTTTACAAAGGCAGGCGTACAAAAAATGGAATTGTAAATTAAATAAATAAATCTGAAACCTTTTAACACGTATTTCATTGAAGATTTTAAAAAGATATGTAGATAACATAAGCTAAAATATGTCAAATATGTACTTGTTTCAATTGGCAGAACCTTTTTTCACGTATCTTCGTATAAAAGAACCTATATATAATTATATAAGAAACCCAGCTCTAGATATTCTAATTTGAACGTCTATATTACAAGAATAATATGGCAGTTTTGTTTTGATAGAGGACACAGATAAGAGAAGTTTCGCTGCTGTTTAAAATTAATATCATTACCTTGAGAACTTCTACCTCCATTCTACCAGTAAGTAGACGAAGTATGTTTTATAATATTCCCAAAAATTTAATACGAAACTTCACAGCAAGTAAGTTCTGAGAGTGCCTAAGCCCCTCACAAGAGGAATAAAAACTCTTTCACAGAAATATCTCTAAATACAAATAAATACAAATTTCATAGTTGAAGCGGTCCGGCCCGTAGCGAAACACGTCGAGCTCTCCCTGTGCTCAACGCCTCACAATTAAGGATTGGTGCCGTGAGGAGGTTAAGGAAAGGGAGATTGTAATCGGTTCGAGGTGACATGTAGCTCCCGCATGAGAACTCTCATCTGTACTTCAGGAGTGGGTGCGTCCTGACTGGTTCTGGGTTAATGATCACACCTAGGATCTGGTAGACAGAAGTTTATTGTTTTCCTTAGGCTCCTACGCTCGCCACCGTAAAGTCGTCGTCGGTGTGGTTGCTGTGTTTAGCGTCACTATCAATGTTGTGATGTGAAGCAGGGAGGCAGTAGCACTGCGTAGTCGAACTGGATATATTTATCGTCTTCCCTATATATTACTCTTTGTGCTAACGCTCACTGGAGAGATTGTTAGATATTGCACTTTGTCTCTGTGCATGGCGCGGAAGTATACTTCTTAGGCAGCGCCGAATACGCGTCCGTCTCACGTAGAACTCAGGACCGAAGTGTCTTACTAGCAAAACCTACTTTCCGTCATCACTTTGATTTACCCCCACTCTAGGTTTTTCTCGGAGTTTGCAAAATCACATGAACAAATATCAATTTTATATTGGCTCTTAACTATCCCCACTTGAGATCAGCGTTCAGAATTTCCAGTTTCGGACCTAGCATCAGAGACGCTTTCTCTAACGGCTGCATGCAAAAATGTATGCGAAAGCATGTGCTCTGCGCGTCGGTCAAAATCTTATAGCCTGTTGTCAGAAGCACGCATGGGATTCTAACAATGGGTTGGTTTCTGACTGGGAGGCACCAAATTTGTCTTGAGGGCAAAACAGACAATAGAGTAGGGTTGTTTGTTTAAAGGGATTGCAAAGGGAGATCACTGACCTTCGTAGAGTGGCCTTCTCACTGTGGCGGTCTCCGGTGTATATGCTAGCATTATGGCATATGTCTATTCTGGTATACGTCGTTTATTTATATTTATTCGTTTGTTTATGTTAATGTCTTTCTGGTATCAAGTTATACATTGTCTCGGTGTTCCTAGGTGACAGGGGCTGCGTCATAGTTCAGTGTCCTCCAAGCATGCCACACAAACATTTTAAATAGGGGGTGGGGTTTGGGAAATGGAATAGCAACGAGTTGTACTTCAACCAATGAAAGATGTAGTCGCATTCATCGTTATAGGAATCGATTCATATCTACCTTTAACCAATCAAAGATTTCAGAATACATTCCCTACGAGGAGTAAACCCATGATAGGAGCTGGCTTTGCTTTACTGTGTGGCGGTACTTTCCGCTTCAGGGCTGCACCTACCTGGGTCGACGTTGGGACTCCTTCCTCGGTCTCCATGTCGTCGTCGGCTGCTTGCTTTACCCTCGGCTCTAGCTGCTATCTCATGCATGGACTCTTTTTGGGTTCTCAGGATGTTAAGGTTGAGACAACACAAACATCCGATAATCTCTGAACTGCTTTAATTTTTCCTTACACTTGTGTGGAACCCGGGCACCTTCAAATAACTGCACTCTCGGCGGACATTTTATAATACATTTTACTGCACGCGGCACAACGTCGGACACACCAGCGGGATGTATACAATACACTTGACTGCAATGAGCAATGAGAAAATAAGCAATGAGGGCTGAATGGGGGTTGCTACACTCTTATATACACAGCACGGCGTCAGAAGGGAAAACTAAGAGAATATTGACGTGTGTATCGGTACAGCAAAATAGCTAGCATTCCATTCTATTGTTTAACATCCGCTCTTTCTAGACTGTCGTCCGGGAGTGCAGTGTTTCTCACGTATATCTGCCCAGGTTTGTTACAATATTTTACATCAAAGTATACAATTTTACTTTCACAAACATAGCTAGTTATAGTTCTCAAATTTACGTATAATTATTAAACATAGTACATAATTAAATGAATAATTGATCCGAGGACCAAAGTTCCTGTTTCAACTGTTGTAAACACTTTAGTTACGTTCAGTCTGGTTATAAAATGACTGTATACAGGGTAGCGTTGTGCTCCGGTTGACTTCTCCCCAGCTACTTAGACGTGCGTTTCGAAATCGCAGTTGCTAGTCCTCATTGTGGTTTTTCATATCCTAATGAAACTAGAATTAGGTTCACTAAGGAAGGGTTTCGGCATAAACCTGTGGTTGATTGTGCCTAAGCTCCAAGCCATCCGGGGCATCCCCGGGAGGAAGGATGAGGCGAGAGGAGGTAGAGGGCGACGACCCAAGGTGCCGATACACCCTCCGACAGCCCGCCTCGGTAGCGTGTCTGCCTCACGTTCAAGAGATCCCGAGTTCGAATCTCGGTCAGGGTGAGTTACCTGGATAAGGTTTATCCAGGGTTTTCCCTTATCCTGAAAGACGTATGTCGGGTAACTATGCTCTATGGACCCCGGGCTCATTTGAGCATCATATCACCCATTCCATTCATCGTCCGATATGACTTAACGTTGGAGGACGTAAATTACAAACAAAAAAAAACTCCGACAATCCTACCCTGAAACAAACCACCAGATGGCTGAGCCATGGCTCAGTGGTTAGACCGCTTGGATCTCACCAAGGCGGCCCAGATTTGTGGTGGACAACACGGCGTTGGGGCGGGTTTTCTCCTGGACCTCCGGTTTCCCCCGCCATATCATTCCTCCGGTGCTTCATCTTCATTTCATGTATCATCATTGTCACCGCCTGCGTCTCGTAGGGGAGGGGATTCGTTCCTTTCAGCTGCCGTGGTGCGTGCGCTGCGGGCCCTTAGCACTCGTGGTACCTCTGATGTTACTAGAGGAACTTCGAGCCGAAATTTTGAGCCCATCCCTGTGGGAGCTGTTCGGATTGGGTTGGTCTCGAGGGGGCCGTGTGTTCCCGCCACCCACGGGAAATTGGGTAGCTCTGGCCAGGCTCCGGCTGCCCGGAGGGGGTAGAGGGTTGTCTCATAAGTCCCGGGTACTAGCCTGCAGAGCTAGTAGCTGGTGTGATAGATCACCGGCGGCGCTACCAAGGTTATTTGGTAGCCGGTTCATTAAGGACCGGCGCGTAAGTGGCGTATCCACTTCCGTCCTGTCTGCCGTGTGCAGCGCGGGGGGGGGGGCAGTTTATAAAATAGGCACTGTCCTACGGTAAAAACCCCGAGAGGCTTGGGTTCTGGTCCTATATGTCCAGGACTGATGGGAGTAGATCCTCGCACTCAATGTCACCGCCTGTGGTGCCGTATGTAGTAAAAGCGGGCGTTAAACACTACACACGAGACCACAAGATGAGAGATGGTGCAAAATGATAATGGAGATGAAGTGAAGGAACAAGAAATTCGGGAATATGATTGCCCCCGAAAAAACCCTATGGGTCAGGTAGGTGGGCCATAGTAATCGAACCAGGACCTTCCGGGCCACTGACAAAACCATCTGAGCCATCCTACTCGATCTAATATAAATAAATGTATCTATTTCAGGTCTTCCAGCGTAGAAAAACTCTTTGCCAAGATGTCGAATACAGCTCTTCCTTCACAGATACCATAGATCTGTGTAACAGCAGTAATGGCCTTGCAAAGTATCACATATCTGTTACTTTTATATCGATTAAGTGGCTAAATAGTTATTGAGTGCTGGACAGTTATTAATAAATAACGTTGCCACATCCAGCTAGTGTGTACTCCAAATGGCATTATCAACAAGGTCCAACAATATCTAAATAGAACAACCTATCTCCATACTCTTGATTTTAGTTCTAACATTGCAGTTGGGTGTTCTATATAGATACCTACGTAGTTTAGCCTTGAAAGGACTAGTTATGACTCTGTCCCAGTTTAGAGCTAATCTTTATTTCTCAAGCGATTATATTTTCTCTTCAGTCAAAGAAGTATCACGTGTGATGGCTTAAAGTATCTGTCTGTTATGTTGCTGTATGCTTAGCAATCAAATGCGAAATCAATGCAGGGAGAAAAAGAAACAAAACCACGAGATCCGTGCTTCAAATCCCGGGCATAGCATTGAATTTTCCAGGTTCCCTCCATCTGTCCAAATGCTTAGCCTATATACCGCTAGTTGAAGAAATGATTAATTTCCATCAATTAACTCAAACAAAAGTACCTACCTCTCTCGGCCGTTATAGTTTGCTTCTGAAAAGTAATGAAACGTAGAGTCAGACTGAAAAATTCAATGCCAAAGCCGGGATTTGAATCACGGATCTTCTGGTCTCCATCCAGCCGCTCTAACCATTGAGCTACTATGGCCAACGTGCCGACATGACATTAAATTCTCCAACTGACTCGTATTTTTCCCGGTAAATCACTTAGGAGTTCTCATAAACACATTATAGAACTGTCTTAATGGCGACTTACAACATGTAAGTACTTTAAGGCCCGGGCTTTATAGTTAACCACTATTAGGTCAATTAATGGAAATTAATTGTTCTTCCACACTGGCTGTGTGTAAGCTAGATTGTGGAAACGTAGAGTCAGACTGAAAAATTCAATGCCATAGCCAGGATTTGAACCACGGATCTTCTGGTCTCCGTCCAGCCGCCCGTGGAGCGGACGCTGCGGACCCTTAGCACTCGTGGTACCTCTGACGTTACCAGAGGAACCTCGGACCAAACATTCGAGCCCCTCTCTGATAGGGAGTTGTTCGGATTGGGTTGGTCTCGAGGGGGCAGTGGTTCTCGATACCCTTGGGTGATCGGGTACGTCTCAGGACGGAGTTGAGGGAAGCCATTAATATTCCCGGGTACTAGCCAGCATAGCTAGTAGAAGGTGTGCTGGATCACCAGGCGGCCCCACCGAGGTCATATCGGTAGCCTTCAGCTTTTGGTGTTGGCGCGCGTAAGTGAAGTATCCACTTCCATCCCGTCTTGTGTCCCAGGACGCGTAAGTGAAGTATCCACTTCCATCCCGTCTTGTGTCCCAGGACCAGATGGGGGGGGGGGGAGGCTTGTTAGTAATCCAGGTCTTGTCCTATGGAAAGCCCCATGGATGACGCCGGGTGCCCTTTGGGACAGCTCGGATACTCCCTGGTTGAAAAAGGCCCGGGTCTTGTTCCTACGGGTCCAGTACTAATGGAAGTAGAACCTCTGGACTCAACTCTCCGTCCAGCCGCTCTAACCATTTGAGCTACTATGGCCAACGTGCCGACTTGGAATTAAATTCTCCAACTGACTCGTATTTTTGTTCCCATAAACACATGAGACAACTACCTTAATGGTGACTTACTATGGTGTAAGTACTTTAAGGCCCGGGCCTTATAGTTAAACACTATTACGTCAATTAATGGAAATTTATTCTTCTTTCACACTGGCCGTGTGTGGGCTAGATTGTGGAAACGTAGAATCAGACTGAAAAATTCAATGCCATAGCCGGGATTTGAAATACGCATTCCACCTTAATGGAATTTTTCAGTCTGACTCTAAGTTTCCATAGAGTACGTGTGTACTAGTACTAGTATAGCATCTGTGATGGTATTAAAATCTGTAATGAATTTGAAATTTTCATCAAAATATATACAGGAATGAGTGTAATCCATAAAATAAATATTTCTATGACCTTTTTCATCTTTTATGATGATAATAGTGAATATCTGTCAATGGATGAGTATAATTACAAGTGCAAGCATGTTTATTAGAAAATCTGACTTTGTAATTTTACGGCAAGTAATAAATCCAAATTACGTTTCATAACTAGGATAGGTGATTAAATTACAGTAATAGTAATGAAATCATTTGCAAGCTGCCAAACATGACAAAGTGAATTAAAAATTTTGTAGCTTTTAGTTTAAAATTTTCTACACTAGAGAACAGCATTTTTGAGTACGGTGTACAACTTGATACATCCTTAAACAAATTTAAAAGTGGAACAGTACTTATAACCAGAGTAATTCTATATTATCCTCTGATTTGCAAACTCAAACGCTTTAGAGATTAGAATCTTTTTCTCTTGATACATGGAAAGTCTTGTGTTATAGAAGGATGACTATGTATTGTTGCTTTTAACACAGCACAGCGTTTTCGTTACCATCTCTGACATAAGCGATCTACATAAAACAGTGTATGCAATATTCTCTTTTATTGCTGAACGGCTCATGATAGTCATCTGTTCTAAAAAGTGCCATACCTTAAACATTCTGCTCGGAACACCCAGACTAGCCTTTATATAGAACATTTTTCAATATTTTGATTTTATGAAAAGTGTCTATAAGTATTTTGATTAAAATTCCATATTTTTAGAATATGCTCGTAGCAAATTAAATGCATATTATGAATTTTCTTGGAATTTCCTTAGAAGTCCTCTTTGATCAAATGAGTTTTATATAACTGACAAACCAAAATACAAAACATACTACACAGTAGATGGAGCTATCGTTAAAACACACATTTGGGGGGGAGGAGGATGTGTTTTTTGCTGAATTTGAAAGTGTTTATTAATTTTCTCAAATAAGAATGTTATTCGTTTACCTCCTGGCCACTTAAAAGCCACAATTCCAAAATAATCACAAAGCAACCTACTCTTTTAAGATTTTCCATTCGTTTAAAACTTACTTTACCTCCATATTTCCCTTCCACCTACAAGAAAATTTGAGAAAAGTTAAGAATATGTACGAGTGGGGAACCAAAACAAACTGGATTGTTGTCATAAAAACTTTAAGGATGAACCTTTTACAGAATTACTTCAGTCACCTTCAAAATACTATCCATTACATGCGATACACTTGTCAAGTCTTTTTTCCCACTGTTGGAAACATGTTTGGAACTCTTTAAGTTCTATATTGTCCAGTGCCCTTTGCGAAACTACTTTTACCGCCTCCACTTCGTCATAACGCTCCCGTTTTAGAGTTTCTTTCAGTGGAAATAGGAAAAAGTCGCACGGGGCTAGGTCCGGCGAACACGGAGCGTTGGGAACGACAGACCACCTCTGAGATGCCAAATAGTGAGTCACTCGTAAGGCCGTGTAGGCTGGAGCTTTGTCCTGATACAGCAACCAGTCACCTGATCGCCAAAGTTCCGGGCGTTTCCTCCTCACATTCTCTCGCAGACGCCTTAAAACATCCAAGTACAAGTGCTGGTTAACAGTCTGGACAGGGGGTACGAATTCCCGATGCACAATTCCAGGAACATCAAAAAAGACAATGATCATCGTCTTCACATTTGACCTCACTTGCCTTGCTTTATTAGGTCTGGGAGGGTTGGAAGTCCTCCACTGGCTTGACGCTTGCTTGGTTTCTGGGTCATACCCGTAACACCAACTCTCATCCCCTGTAATGACTTTGTTCAAGAAGTTTGGATCACGTGCAATCTCTGTTTTCAAGTCCTGACACACATTCATGCGGATGGTTTTGTGCTCCTGTGTGAGAAGGTGCGGAAAAAATTTAGCAGCAACAAATCCTCCCTCAAAATCCTCTGAAACGAGTTCCAACTGATTCCTGTCGCTGCTGAACTTTGGTCGATCGTTTGGCGACGATCCTCGTTGATCTTTTAGCGGACCTTTTCAATTTTCTCCTCATTTCGCGATGTTGAAGGGTGTCCAGAACGAGCTTGGTCTTCAACACACATCTCACCACGTTTAAAGCGCCCAAAAACACTCGAAAACCTGTGTGCGGCTCATGGCGTGCTCCTGGAAAGCTTCATGAAGCATTTGGTGTGTCTCTGTTGCAGTTCTTTTAAGCAGGAAACACAATTTCACACACACTCTTTGTTCTTTTAAAGTTGCCATAACGACTTCGCAGAGGTAACCCGCCAACAGTCAGAGAAACACAATACCACACTTGCACGTTCAGCTCTACACTGACGCCGTCTGCACAGCTGTTTAATGAAGGTCTCTGATAACACCATCTAGCGTGAAAATCCTGCACTACGTCTGCGAGTGGCAGCGTCCTCGGAGTCCAGTTTCTTTTGTGCCCCCCTCGTATGACTGAATATTTGAAATCCTAAACTAATAAGGCCAACTTTTTAATATTTATATCACAGATGTATCTTAGTGCAAATATGATGCAGCCCAAATTTTATCAATTTCAATTTCATAGTTTGGAAATTATTGTCAAATTTATTTTTGTTGTGTCATCAAAAACTCCCTTGCGACAAATTAACTTAAATTTTGGTTTAAGATTTTAAAAACAGATCCCCAATATATCCTCTTTTTTGAAATTACTCTAGGTTTCTCTGTGTCTCAATAACCTTAGGCTCCAGAAACTTTTAAAGTTATTAAAATAGATTTGTTGTCCAAAACGTTGAAATTTTGTGTTTTAAAGTAGAGAAAGTGTGCTTAACTGCATTCTACGATAAAACTGAGAGTAATTTCTATTCGCTGTATTTCTGTGAACGTGAGCAGCACCTTTCATTAGTCTAACACCAAAACTGCGACGCAAGGAAAATGCTGATAATTTCAATAACGAGAAAACAAGCATAAAGAATTAGAATTCATATCTAAACCACTGGTAATCATGTAACTTTCTAACTCGATTAGAGCATTTAAAAATTGCGTGTGAAGGTTTTCTAATCACTCTGCGAATTCAGGATTACACTATTTTATAGACCAGAAAGAGAAGAACATTTTTTGAAAATGTTCATGAAATTTCAGTCCTATATATCCTTAATTTCTGGTACTGATTATTTCGATTAACATCAAACAGGAATAAGCGTTTGTAAGGATGCTTTGTACAAGATCAGAGAGAGTCATCTGAGTACAACATGTCAGATATTTGCAGGAATATTAAAAGCCTTTTTGTGAATATTTATTTATCAGCCACCATAAGAAAAAATACACATCAATACGCGATACTTTTGTAGGTCTACTTAGGTAGGCCTTTTACTATTAGAAATAAATAATATCTGCAAAGAGTCGAGTTATCTCTACCAAAGTCAATATGGCATGTCGAGTAGAGGAACAAAGTTAAAACACATTCTTCAGAAACGCCTACTCTAACACAGTGTCGAAGACTATCGATTACATCGTAGATGGCTGAGTCCGATGTTCAATTTTTCTTTAGTTATATGTAAAACAAGAAACAAACATACATATTTTTACAGAGGTGAAGCCGAGATAGGGGGGATACACACACACACACACACACACACACACACACACACACACACACACACACACACGACTGGACATTGAAGATATGAATGTCAGACTTTCGGTCTCAAGCTAGATCAGGGCTAGGCCCTCTACTGGCAGTGAAGTGTTTTGTAAGGAAGGATAATATGCGGCAGAAGATGAGGTTGAAGTTATATATAAGCCATCTGATGTGTTATTTTATGTGCCTAGAAGTAGTCTCGGGCGTTTGTAGCGCTCTCCAGGATCGATGTCGTACTCACCTAGACCGCGGATGAGGGCGTTGAAGTTGTGGGAGAGGTTTTGATACAAGGAACGTTAAAGGGTATGAATGTAGTCTGTTATTGTGGGGATACGTAGGTCACGTCGGATAACTAGATTGGGGATGTACCAAGGGAAGTCTGTGGCAATGTGAAGGAATTGGGATAGTAGAATTTCAAGGCGGTGTAGGTGAGACTTAGCTGCTACTCCCCATATTTCACTAGCGTATGTGATGGCTGGCCGGAGTACTTGTTTATACAGGAGCAGTTTTGTAGGCAGAGACATGACTGATCGTCGATTGTAGAGAGGGTAGAGCATACCCATTCTTTTTCTAACTTTATTAGCCACATATATAATGTGGTCTCTCCACGTCAATTTGATGTCGAATAGAACACCAGGGTAAGTTTACCAATGAACGTCCTCCCAGACTAGTAAAATTGGTAGAAGATCCGCTATTCGTCTTCGAGAGAAGGTGATGGCCTGGCTCTTCTGTGAGTGCACGCATAGGCGCCAACGTTTGAACCAGGTGGTGAGGAGGTCAGCGTATTGTTGAATCCTGCGAGTGCACAGGTTGAGCTCTGATGACGTGGAGGTGACAGCTGTATCGTCAGCAAAGAGATACAGCGAGCAGCGTGGCAGGGATTGTAGGGTGTTGATGTATAGAAGGAAGAGAGTGGGTGCCAGGACACTACCTGGGGGAACTCCAGCTCTAATGGGATGGGATGAGGATAAGATTCCGTCGTGGGAGACAGCAAAGGTTCTGTCAGTGAGGTAGGAGTGAATGAGATGTATTAAGTAGGAAGGAGTTTGGTAGGTGATGAGAAGGGAGAGTAAGCCTTCGTGTCATACGCTGTCGAATGCTCTGATGATATCTAGGAGTAGTACTGAAACGAACTGTTTCCTGTTAAAGGCTGTGTAAACTTCATCGACCAGACGAAGTAGTTGGTGTTGAGTGGAATGCTGAGAGCGAAAGCCGAATTGCTCCGCTCTGACAATATTGTGTCGATTCAGGATAGTCCATAGTCGACTTACAGTAAGTTTTTCTATCAGTTTACTGAGTGTTGGAAGCAAACTAATGGGTCGGTAGCTCTCCGGGGACGTTCCGTCTTTCCCAGGTTTGCAGATAGCGATGACCTTTGCATGCTTCCAGGCCTTTGGGAAGTAGCAAAGTTTGAGGATTGCATTGAACTTCAGCTACGGAGATGGAGGGAGGTAGTAGATCATCATGGATTTGGGAGAGGTACGCCTGAACTTCCTGAGTGACTGCGTGGATATTACTACATCCGGGGTATCAGCGGCCGTCAAGGTCATTTCCAGGAAGGTTGCATGTAGTTCAGCTTTTTTCCTTGAAGACTGAGCGACTGCCTGTCCGTGGCGCAGCGGTGGATCTTTGCGAGGGATTTGAAGCAAGGATTCGGTCATGCTCCAAAAGGAGTTGTCTTCTACACGAAGAGAGGAGATCTTATTTTCCCAGCACTCGTTGCGAAATTCTTGGAGTTGAAGTTTGACCAACTCCTGAAGTCGGTGAAACTCACGACGATCTGCTGGGCAGCGACTATGTAAAAACGCCGCCGGAGATAGGAGAAATGGCAACAAGAGATTTTAGTTCGCCATCCGAAAATAGAGGCGCTGGCATACTTGATCACGAAGGCGATTGGCTGATTCAGGTTCTGCTACAACTTTTAAATTCTTAGTGGTTTGGTATTCTGTAGTTTGGCCATCTTTAAAATTTCAGTGTGGAAGAAGGATTGCTGTATGTCCTGTAGAATAAAGAGGATTTGATAAATCATCCGTGATCTTGGCTACTTACTCCAGGTACAGAGAAATTGGAATAATCAGATATTTGTGTTTTAAATTGTTATTATTATTATTGCTGGCTTACTGTGAATAGCTGTTGTACTCTAAAATGCTGTAACACGTTATTCAATGGATTGCTGTGTAAACCATTCACGGTAAAATAAAACCTTATTGGCATTAGATTACTTTCATTTTATTTTCAGACACAAAAGTCAATATTGAAGCTGAGCTTCATTTAACTTCGTAGGAGATTTCAATCATCTTCCGTCACTTGCTAATTTAATCTATATGTTAACATACGCCAGTGAGGATCTGATGTTACTTTTACAAAACCTCCACAATCAGTTACATGAATTTCTGGATAATTTTGGCCATACTAGTTCTCTGGAGAAACGTTTTATCTCAAATTTCAAAGTGCCAGATAGCATAAAACTATGTGAAAAACTTACAACGTACATAAATATCATAATTAAGACATGTGTTCCATTTCTAATTTATAAATGCATTAAAGATAAGAAATATAGCATTTGTGTAAAAATGACGGCTACCCAAGCCATGAAAGTGATGAAAATATTCACATCTGTATAATTTCAGTCTTTTTGTATTTGTTGACTAATTAAGTGGTAGTTGTTTTTATATTGTGTTGCAGATTTTTAAATATATAATGATTTGAGATTTATTTAGGCAGTTATAGAAGCAATAAATTGCCTAATTAAAGTCATTTCTTCAACTGTTAAATTAACACTCACTTTTAGTTTTAATGTACCTATCTAATGCCTCCAGTTTCTGGATGACTAGTAGTTAGTATTATTGAACTATGTTTTGCCTAATAGCAGTCATTCCTCTCAAACTGCTCAATGATGTGGTATAGTGTAATAATGTAATTACATTGATTTAATTGTTTTTTTTGTACTTTTATTTGTGTATTTCATTACATGTTTGAAATTCTTTCTCAGAGGTTTCTCCTTAACCTTAGGGAAATGCCAGGTAATGCCTGGGACAACTAATTTCATTAAGATTGAAACATGTATCATGGTTAATACATAGCTAAAGTGTTATGTTATGCTAAACTTTCTTTGTACTGCAATGAATTACTCATGTTATTTAAGTAAGTCTCAAATTAATTTGTTATAATAATGAGCCAGAATAATAAAAGGAAGCAGCAACTGTCAAAGAAATGATATTATTCAAAATTTCCCGTCAAATGTCGCACCCTATTGTTAATTCCTTGAAAGTTCATACACAATTTTGAGATGATTGAAGTGGAAAATAATCCACAGGTGCCATGCAGAAAATTCACTGCAAGATTCAGCTGATTGTATGTTCTAATGCTGTATTGCTACAGACAGGGACGTATTTAAGTGTGAGGGGTCCAAGGGGTCCGGATACACTGTCCCCAAATGAAGTATGATTTCAAACTTTTAATAAATAGTTGAAATAAAAGTTAGCTTAAAATTAATCGAAAAAGTTTTTTCAAGCTTCTCATCTTAACGTCTTAATTCACTGTCTGGCAGACATGAAGTTATTTAAAGAGATAAATGAAAAGTTACTGCACAGCAGCTGTAGAACGCGTTAAAATACACAAATAATGTCAATTACAATAAAGTATTGCGAAATTAACTAATTCTAATGTATTATAATTTGTTGATTAGAATTCCCAGATACTTATTTGAAGGTATGTCATTTTTAAATTCTAAGTTCCTATTCTCTTTTTCATTCCAGGAGAAGTAATACTTCAATTGCATCAATCAGTGGTTCGCTTTTTAAATATCTGATTACTGCTTATGTCACTTTATCCCAGGTATAAGAACAAAAAATGTGCAATGTGCAAGGCCTTTCTACAGACTTTATCCAAAGAAACAAGACAAAAACAAACATTGCAAAGAACAATTTGTCGAAGCTTGTGTGGTGGAAGTCATGTGAATATAATATACTACATGTGTTTCTATTTTTTACTAACATAATAAAAACATTTCCCTTATTAATTATTTATTAAAGGCAAATAATTCAACGCAGATTTTTTGGACCCCGCCCCCCGGAAATTGACTTCTAAACATGTGCCTGGCTACAGATTACACAAGATAATTATGTGAGCTTTTAGAAAATGCAACAACTTTGAAACTGCTGTCACAACTCTCAAAGTTCACGTGCGGCATCTGTAGCAATGCGGTATTGGAATATATCACCAGCTGACAGCTAAGCAGGTATGAAGAATACAGCTATTGCATTCCGACAACGTAAAATATTTGGGCGCGCGATCTTTCATAATTAAGTTCGCCACCCGAAAATAGAGGCGCTGTGATCACCTCGTGCTGCCAACGATTAAGATGGGAGGTTCACTTCTAATAAGTATATGTTCTGTGCATATTTTTATAATTTAAGTCCACTTTTTCTTAGGTAACGGATAAAATTGCGTATGGAACTATCGAGGTTTGATGTTCTTGAAATCATGCTCTTGAAATGTAAGCAGTAATAACTATAGCGCATGTATATACAGTGATTTTCAGGCATCTGTCAGTTTTACCGTAGATAAATACACTACATGTTCACTTGCTACCAAAATTAGGAACGATATTATAACAGACAGCAATCACGTGTGTATCACATGGGTTAGAGGCCCTACTGACATACATGGAAATGAGAGGGCAGATAAAATTGCTAAGCGTTTCGCATTATTCCCAAAGGAGTTCAGTTTTAAGAAGTCTACAATCACATTTGTTAAAAAAGTGCAACAAATTTTTCAAATGTGGAACAGCACTTGAATAAATAGCGATAAAGGGCGAATCACTCGAAATTAATTTTTTCCTGATGTTAATAATCATGTAAACTGCAAGTACCTTTCATCTAATTTTATTTTGACACAATTTGTTACCGAACATGGGAAATATAAAACTTATTTTCGAAGATTTCATATAGACTCCCTTGGTGTTTTAGAGTTATCCGACATTCGTCTTTTAGGATAAGGGAAAACCCGGAACAAAACTTATCCAGGTAACTCACCCTGACCGAGATTCGAACTCGGGACCTCTTGAACGTAAGGCAGACACTCTACCACAACGCTACCGAGGCAGGCGTAAAAAGTGTTGATGAGAGTGTTGAACACTTAATATTTAGATGTGATCTTCATTCCAAAAAGAGATATAATCCTATTCAACATCACTCATATTGGCAATTAATAGTCCTTTCACACTGGCCGTGTGTAGACTAAAGTATGGAAAGATAGAGTCAGACTGAAAAATTCAATGCCGTAGCCGGGATTTGAACCACGGATCTTCTGGTTGCCGTCCAGCCACTCTAACCCTTGATTTACCATGGCCAACGTGCCGACATGATATAATAATAATAATAATAATAATAATAATAATAATAATAATAATAATAATAATAATAATAATAATAATAATAATAATAATAATAATAATAATAATAATAATAATAATAATAATAATAATAATAATAATAATAATAATAATAATAATAATAATAATAATAATAATAATAATAATAATAATAATAATAATAATAATAATAATAATAATAATAATAATAATAATAATAATAATAATAATAATAATAATAATAATAATAATAATAATAATAATAATAATAATAATAATAATAATAATAATAATAATAATAATAATAATAATAATAATAATAATAATAATAATAATAATAATAATAATAATAATAATAATAATAATAATAATAATAATAATAATAATAATAATAATAATAATAATAATAATAATAATAGTAATCATATATAATATATAATAATAATAATAATAATAATAATAATAATAATAATAATAATAATAATAATAATAATAATCATATTATATTATAATAATAATAATAATCATATATAATATATAATAATAATAATAATAATAATAATAATAATAATAATCATATTATATTATTATTATTATTATTATTATTATTATTATTATTATTATTATTATTATTATTATTATTATTATTATTATTATTATTATTATTATTATTATTATTATTATTATTATTATTATTATTATTATTATTATTATTATTATTATTATTATTATTATTATTATTATTATTATTATTATTATTATTATTATTATTATTATTATTATTATTATTATTATTATTATTATTATTATTATTATTATTATTATTATTATTATTATTATTATTATTATTATTATTATTATTATTATTATTATTATTATTATTATTATTATTATTATTATTATTATTATTATTATTATTATTATTATTATTATTATTATTATTATTATTATTATTATTATTATTATTATTATTATTATTATTATTATTATTATTATTATTATTATTATTATTAATAATAATTTAAGCCCTCGGTTAACTTTTTTTCACTCGCTAATAAACATCAACTTACCTCACAAAACCCATAAATGGCCATTTTATTATTGTTATTCTTTCGCAAATTATGCAGACTGACATATCTTGTTGTAGTGTAATAAAATGAAGCTTTACGTCAATTAATTCCCCTTTTCACATGTTTTAGTGCTTCTTCGAAATTGTTCTTTTTCTGTTACTGATTTTTCTTACTATCATATTCTCAGATTCTTCATTATTTTGTAGTATACATTTTATAATACATAACCAACCTCATCTCTGGAATTCGGTTAAATTTTTTCCCTCCATTTTCATTTTTCTTTCTGTAGCCAACGTTAATACTCCTTCAATTTTTCTGGCTAATAATCGCTGTCATGTTTCTTATAACGCAGTTAATAAAGTTCAGCTTTTGGAAAACCTTAAAAGAATCTGTGTTTAATTACACAATGCTGGCAGTCAGCTCAGATATGTTTTGTGGTCAAAGGGGATATTTACAAGTACATGGTGTAATCACTGACCTCTAGGCAGGTAAACATTCAATGGGTCAAGGCACCCAATTGAACTTTACTCGCTGGCGATAACCAATAATGGAATTCTACTTGGGATAAGTCCTTAAATATAACAACTGCCACGAAAACGAATATGAAATATTTTTAAATGATGCACCATTTTTATTCTGAAAGTGCAAATAGTTACTTACTCTTGTAAGTATAGAAAATAAGTGAAATACTGCGTTCCACCCAAAAACTTGATATCGATCTTTCACTAGAAATACATATTTTGAGACCTCTTGAATAAAATAGGTTAGAAAAACGTTCGTCTCTGTGCAATGCATAACTCAAAACAGTCACTATCATGACAAGTGAAATGCAGATCTTTAACTGTCTGAGAATGTCCTCAGAAGTCCTCTGGATGACATTTTGAGTAAAATCATGCTTTATACAAATAACGTAGAGTACAACTTATATCAAATATATATTTTAAGAGAACCATTTCTTTTTAGTTATCCTTATTTTCCATAAATCGATGGAAAGTCGTTATATCTTTTTTATCTCTTGCACTTACATACGAGGGGTGACCCAAAAAAAACCGGATTGTTGTAATAACAAATTTTTTGATGAACCTTTTTACAAAATTACTTCAGTCACCTTCAAAATACTCTCCATTACATGCGATGCACTTGTCAAGTATCTTTTCTCACTGTTGGAAGCTTGTTTGGAACTCTTCAAGTTTGATATTGTCCAGTGCCCATGGCGAAGCTGTTTTTACCGCCTCCACATCGTCATAACGCTCCCCTTTTAGCGTTTTTCCTTCATTCGTGGAAATAGGAACAACTCACACGGGGCTAGTCCCAGCGAATACGGAGCATGGGGAACGACAGACCACCTCTGAGATGCCAAATAGTGGGTCACTCGTAAGGCCGTGTGTGTTAGAGCGCTGTCATGATGCATAAACCAGTCACCTGATCGCCAAAGTTCCGGGCGTTTCCTCCTCACATCCTCTCGCAGATGCCTTGAAACATCCAAGTAAAAGTGCTGGTTAAAAGTCCGGCCAGGGTGTACGAATTCCCGATGCACAATTCCACAAACATCAAAAAAGACAATGATCATCGTCTTCACATTTGACCTCACTTGCCTTGCTCTTTTTGGTCTGGGAGAGTGGGAGTCCTCCACTGGCTTGACGCTTGCTTGGTTTCTGGGTCATACCCATAACACGAACTCTCATCCCCTGTAATGACTTTGTTCGAGAAGTTTGGATCACGTGCAATCTCTGTTTTCAAGTCCTGACACACATTCATGCGGATGGTTTTGTGCTCCTGTGTGAGAAGGCGCGGAACCAATGTAGCAGCAACACGTCTCATGTGCAAATCCTCCCTCAAAATCCGCTGGCACGAGCTCCAACTGATTCCTGTCGCTGCTGAAATTTGGTCGATCGTTTGGCGACGTTCCTCGTTGATCTTTCGGCGGACCTTTTCAATGTTCTCCCCATTTCGCGATGTTGAAGGCCGTCCAGAACGAGCTTGGTCTTCAACACACATCTCACCACGTTTAAAGCGCCCAAACCACTCGAAAACCTGTGTGCGGCTCATAGCGTCCTCCTGGAAGGCTTCCTGAAGCATTTGGTGTGTCTCCATTGCAGTTTTTTAAAGCAGGAAACAAAATTTCACACACACTCTTTGTTCTTTTAAAGTTGCCATAACCACTTCGCAACCCGCCAACAGTCAGAGAAACACAATACCACACTTGCACGTTCAGCTCTACACCGTCGCCGTCTGCACAGCTGTTTCATGAAGGTCTCTACTAACACCATCTAGCGTGAGAACCCTGCACTACGTCTACGAGTGGCAGCGCCCTCGTAGTCCGGTTTCTTTTGGGTCCTCCCTGTGCACAGAGATCAGAATTTAAAGTTCGCCTCTGAAACAGCGTGTCTGTCTCACGTTCAAGAGTCCCTAGTTCGAATTTCGGTCAGAGTGAATTATCTGCATAAGATGTTTTCGTGATTTTCCCTTAATCTAAAAGGTGAATTTTGGTTAGGCCACGCCGTCGCTCAGTGGATAGACCGCTTGCCTCTCACCAAGGCGGCTCGGGTTTGATCCCAGGCGACCGCAAAGTGAGATTTGTGGTGGACAACACGGCGCTGGGGCGGGTTTTCTCCGGGATCTCCGGTTTCCCCCGCCATCTCATTCCACCGGTGCTCCATCTTCATCTCATGTATCATCAGTGTCATCGCCTGCGGTGCCGTATGTAGTAAAAGCGGGCGTTAAACACTACACATGCATTTTTTGGTTAGCTCTAAGCTCTATGGACCCTGGGCTCTTCTTAGTATCATTTAAATACATTTCATTCATCGTCTAATGTGTCTCAAATTTGGGGGACGTAAATTAAAAAGAAATTAAAATATCGGAATTTAAACTAAAAATCACCTCTGATGTATTTGTGGAAATCACTTTCAAAATGTCCCTCACATTTTATTTGATTGCCTCTTTCTCTGTTTTGAAAGATATGAACTTGAATTACTGCATCAATCCTTAGGTTACACTTATTTGAAATCACTTACACATATTTTGTTAAATTACAAAACCATGGCTTTCTTGAACAAAATATTTCTTAAGCCACAGAATTAATCTTGATGTTTACTGTTTGTCAACTTGATATTGTATTTCGCTATGTTTTGTAATTTTATTATATTAATTTTATAATTTATAAACTATATTCCTAATATACCTTTGGGTGAAATAGGAATCCAAAATTGGATAATAAATAAAATAAAATAATAAATATCACTTAAAGCCTAATGTTTTTTAATATTGCTTTTGGGTACATTGTTTTAGATGCATTTTAACTTTATATTTCAGAGAAGTAAGCCTTTATTCTATAGCTGGAGCCATTGGAGTCACTTTAAGCAAGACGGTTCAAAGTTTCAGCGAAACAATATATCCCCGCTACTAATGAAGGGTACCCCCCATGGTAGGTACCTACATACGAGTTCTATCGGGGTGACGGGGGGGGGGGGGTTACAGTACATCGGCATACAAGGCCTATGAGGTAACGAAATGCACGTATTATTTTAATTTTCACGTCTATGGTTGTGCTTTTGTTGAGTGATACAAACTTGCGAAAGTGATCCACTTTGTGACTTACTATCTTACGCTGCGCGCTATGCAACGGTATGATAACTTGTGGCTTAATCACACCACTATTTCAGCATTATTGCGTATAAGCCCCTTACTATCAGTATATATAGAGAAAAGGCATTGCCCTGAGCACCCGCATTTGCAGATTGGTAAGATGGCATCCAGGACCTTGCTTGTATACCTCGCAGTCCTCTGCTTATTGCAGGTAAGGGTTTAATTCTTCATAACAAACATTTCTGTTCTTATTATATACATAAATATGAGACTACATTAAACCATTGGTAACTTTAACATTTTATCCACCATTGTGAGATAAGCCTCCAGAATCTCACGAAGTTAAATTCCTCTCATTGCCAGCAACTGTACCTCAAATATACACGTTTAGTTATACTTTATTGTTAGATTTTTGCTCTTTTTATAGGGCCTCAGTAGTTCAAACTTTGCAGGCCGACTGTTAATACTTTGGCTTTAACCTAACCTCTGTACAGGCCACTACAATATAAGTCAATTTACCACAGAAATTATAGGTAGAAGGTGAATGCTAATACTCGATTTAAGTGTATTCTATGTATTTATTGTAACTGTATAATTGGATACCAATCTATAAAATCAAAGAATGGCCGACTTAATAGATGAATAACACATTCATGCCTATACAGTACGCGCAAGACAAGTTGAGCGCTGGATTTACACGACTTCTACTTATAGACAGAGAATCGTATATATTACACATATATTTTACTCAATCTAAATGTAAAGCAGTAAATGTTGAAGTGTACTGTTGTTTGTTGTCAGTATTCGGTTGCGGAGGGGACGGAACTTTTATCCAGGAGGCACATTGACCGCCGAGAAGCCACTTCCGTAGAGGAAGTTAAGGCTCGTTCTGAACAACTAAAATCTAGAATGAGCAACGTCATTCAGCAAGTTGAATCAGAGGTTAGTATAGTGTTTATCCCTTTCATTAACTTTACTAAATAATTATGTTGGGTGTATTTTATATTTATCTCATATAGGGAAACTTGTTGTCAATTTACAGGAAACTTGCCGAAAATTCACACTAATTAATGCGGAATAAGTTGGTTGGCTTTAATGCTACAGAATAAGGAATAATGCTGTTCTTGTTTTCAAATGCTAAGCTTTGGCAATGAAGCCATTAGCTCTCTTGCTCTCCAATATTTCTGTGTACTGGATCCAGCAGGTAGGGCCTCACAGGTTAAAAGATGTTCTTCAGTCATTTCCTCTTCTTTGTTCTCGAATGCTAGGCTTTGACAATGAAGCCATTAGCTCTCTTGCTCTCCAATATTTCTGTGTAATGGGTCCGGCAGATAGGGCTTCACAGGTTAGAAGATGTTCTTTAGTCATTTCCTCTTCTTTGTTCTCAAATGCTAGGCTTTGGCAATGAAGCCATTAACTCTCTTGCTCTCCAATATTTCTGTGTAATGGGTCCGGCAGGTAGGACTTAACAGGTTAAAAGATGTTCTTCAGTCATTTCCTCTTCTTTGTTCTCAAATGCTAGGCTTTGACAATGAAGCCATTAACTCTCTTGCTCTCCAATATTTCTGTGTAATGGGTCCGGCAGGTAGGACTTATCAGGTTAAAAGATGTTCTTCAGTCATTTCCTCTTCTTTGTTGTCAAATGCTAGGGTTTGGCAATGAAGCCATTAGCTCTCTTGCTCTCCAATATTTTTGTGTAGCGGATCCGGCAGGTAGGGCTTCACAGGTTAAAAGATGTTCTTCAGTCATTTCCTCTTCTTTGTTGTCAAATGCTAGGGTTTGGCAATGAAGCCATTAGGTCTCTTGCTCTCCAATATTTCTGTGTAATGGGTCCGGCAGGTAGGACTTCACAGGTTAAAAGATGTTCTTCAGTCATTTCCTCTTCTTTGTTGTCAAATGCTAGGGTTTGGCAATGAAGCCATTAGCTCTCTTGCTCTCCAATATTTTTGTGTAGCGGATCCGGCAGGTAGGGCTTCACAGGTTAAAAGATGTTCTTCAGTCATTTCCTCTTCTTTGTTGTCAAATGCTAGGGTTTGGCAATGAAGCCATTAGCTCTCTTGCTCTCCAATATTTTTGTGTAGCGGATCCGGCAGGTAGGGCTTCACAGGTTAAAAGATGTTCTTCAGTCATTTCCTCTTCTTTGTTGTCAAATGCTAGGGTTTGGCAATGAAGCCATTAGGTCTCTTGCTCTCCAATATTTCTGTGTAGTATGTCCGGCAGGTAGGGCTTCACAGGTTAAAAGATGTTCTTCATTCATTTCCTCTTCTTTGTTTTCAAATGCTAGGCTTTGGCAATGAAGCCATTAGCTCCTTGCTCTCCAATATTTCTATGTAGTGGGTCCGGCAGGTAGGGCTTCACAGGTTAAAAGATGTTCTTCATTCATTTCCTCTTCTTTGTTTTCAAATGCTAGGCTATGGCAATGAAGCCATTAGCTCTCTTGCTCTCCAATACTTCTGTGTAGTGGGTCCGGTAGGTAGGACTTCACAGGTTAAAAGATGTTCTTCAGTCATTTCCTCTTCTTTGTTGTCAAATGCTAGGCTTTGGCAATGAAGCCATTAGCTCTCTTGCTCTCCAATATTTCTATGTAGTGGGTCCGGCAGGTAGGACCTCACAGGTTAGAAGATGTTCTTCAGTCATTTCCTCTTCTTTGTTTTCAAATGCTAGGCTTTGGCAATGAAGCCATTAGCTCTCTTGCCCTCCAATATTTCTGTGTAGCGGATCCGGCAGGTAGGGCTTCACAGGTTAAAAGATGTTCTTCAGTCATTTCCTCTTCTTTGTTGTCAAATGCTAGACTTCGGCAATGAAGCCATTAGCCCTCTTGCTCTCCAATATTTCTGTGTAGTGGGTCCGGCAGGTAGGACTTCACAGGTTAGAACATGTTCTTCAGTCATTTCCTCTTCTTTGTTGTCAAATGCTATACTTTCGCAATGAAGCCATTAGCTCTCTTGCTCTCCAATATTTCTGTGTAGTGGATCCGGCAGGTAGGGCTTCACAGGTTAGAAGATGTTCTTCAGTCATTTCCTCTTCTTTGTTGCACAGAGGATAATTTGGACTTGTATAAATTCCTATTCTGTGTAAGTGTTTGGCCAAATAATCATGTTTCTTAATCTAAAATTTGCTACTGCATCTTTACGTGGGATTTCTGGAATAATTTCTGGATTTTTAATTAAAATGTTAAAATAATGAATAGGGAATAATGAAATTGATGTCTGTGTGTGTTTTTTATTATTTTTCTCGGTATATATGACATAGTTTATAATGTAAAATTTCGAATCAGTTGTAAATAATTATTCTAGAATATATTCAAGTACCCCAGTCTAAATGACTAAACCACGCATTTCGTATGAATTGCACCTACAAATGGATGTGCATAATTACTTCAGGTTTCTCGGCAAGACTGTGAACAGCTTTGAGTCAGCCATGTTACAGATGTGCCATGCTGAATTATAACGTAGAGTGGCCGTACTTCCTGGTACCAGCATTTAAAAAGCTAAGCCTAGAAGCGAGCTCTATCTTGCTCAGTGGAGTGGTTTAAGGTGTGACGTTAATGCGCTACTTTAAGGCCTGGTTGCATAAAAGATATGCTTAGTTCAATCACATGAAAACGATGTTCAGTCAAGCTGAACTTAGAATGTTGGTTGTATAAACATTGATCCAAATTCATGGCCTCTTGATCTAACATCAAACCTAACTGGTGAATTTTCTCCCGTTAACTTGATTGAACTTGGATCAGCAGAACTGCAGAATTTACAAAATAGTTTCTGAGAAGAAATAAGTAGTGCAGCTTTAAATAAATAGTAAATAAAGCCTTTTTGTGGTTACTTGTATAAATAATTAGCCTCTATTTCACAAATGGGTGTTAAATATGCATTGTTTGTGTTCATAACCTATACATTTTTTATTATTTTCATAATTCAGATTACTTTGATATCTCTGATGATTAGAATTTTCAGTTTGAAAGGTCTCCTCGTGTTTTCCAACATAGAGGAAATCCCATCTCAGAACTAAATGACAGAAAATTCAAAATGAGATTTCGACTATCAAAGCATGTAATCGAAGAACTGGAGCATATGCTACATGCACAATTAAGAACACAAACCCTGAGGAATTATCCACTTAATCCAATATTTATGATCCTTCTCGCATTACGGTCCTATGCAACTGAAAGCTTCCAAATGGTGATTGGGGATATATGTAATATAAATAAAGGGACTGCGTTTAGAACAATACACAAAGTTACAAGGGAGATTGCAGCTTTAAGATCTCATTTCATCAGGATGCCTATGAAAAAGCGTGAAATAAGAAGGGTTATGCGAGATTTAAAATTAACGGAACGAATCTTCCCTTTTGTTCGAACTTCCATTTTTATATACAAATATAATAATTTCTAACTTAAAACTTCACTTATCTTCCATTTATTGTTTATGTTTTCCAACTCACAGTATTGTAAACAGACGAAAATGAAAAAGACGTTCGTTGGGCATATAATGGAGATAAAGTAAGCGAAATGATTAACTTTTGATAAATACTGTTTAAATATGGAGTACATTCTTATACTCTTTATTTAAAATAACATTATTATTAGGACAAATAACCATAAAGCGAAAGATTTATTTAGTTTTTGTTATGTCTAGATTGGCTACTCTGTGCACTTGAATTAAACAAGAGTCGAATAGCTCCGAAGGCCTTTCATTATAAACTTGTTACAGTTTCATTGCTCATTCATTCAATTTCAACTTGCTCAGTATCATTATAAACTTCATTACTTTTGCATGTCTTCATATTCTTATTTGTATGATTTTATCTATCTTACTGGTAATTATTATGACGTTTACTGCAGGTTTAAATGTGACGGGAAGGCACTGCCTATGGCCTATGGCGCGAAAGCGTTAGCCAATTAGAGTGAGGGGGAAGGTAATTGCACGCGGAGTGATACATGTCAGCGGGGCAAGGTTATATGAAACAGAGATTACGTGCAAGCTTTCAATTTGTTTAACACCTATTCGTTATAAAGTGCGACCTACATTATCAATAAGAGTTGTTGAATTCTAATAGTAATAGTTATGATATTATTGTAGTGATTGTATTCACAACTTTAAGGTAACCTGAAGATAACTGAAAGGAATCATTAACGCACATCATTTCAGGTTCAACAGCGTTCTCAAGATATAGCTAAAGGACTTGAGGATGCCTTAGGAAGGGTAATCGACGCAGGTGCTAGGATGATGGTGGAACGAATAGAAGCAGAAGCAGCCGAGAAATCATCTTCCCAAGCTACTCAGTAACAAAAGAATGTAATGTAAGTGACAGTAAAACCAACAATAGCATAAACGTATCTGAATTTAATGGAAATATGAAATCCTAACAAGGGAACTGTCACTATGCTCATACCTGTATTCGCTTGGGAGTTTGATGGCATCACATCTGCTCTATGTAGGGCCTGTGTGCCAAAAATGGGGTGCGGAGTGTAGCTGGAAGTACTCGAAAATGAGTGCAGTCCAGTAGGAAGATATAGGCTTAATAACACAGCTTTGTACGGGAGGGATTGTTCACCCCTGTGGGCAGAGGTCTACGTAAGGAGCGTCGGTACAGAGTTCACGAGGTATGTCCAGTAGCTTCTTGCAAGTGGTACCTTTCAGGCTTCAGATTTGGGGGTTGTGGTTCTACTCCGCAGCAGATTTTTGCTGATCACAGAGCAGAGATATCATCAAAGTCTGAAGCGAATACATATACGAGGATAGTGATAGTTAACTTGTAAGGCTAACTGCTTCTTGATGACCAAAGGCCTCCTTCAGAAGAAATATGATTACCTATTTTCATAGTTTTAAGAGATTGGCTGACAGTATGAGTATAAATTTCGAGGAATGTGTGAATAAACCTGAGGATTTCAGTACTATATGCGCAATATTTCTTGAGCGCTGGATTTACGGTGTAGTGCGGGCAGAGGGGAAGAAGAAATAGCTAACACGTTTTTGTTTCTGCAGTGTGGTAAACCTAGAAAAACACAATTCAGCCAAATTGCGGTAAGATATGCGAAGATATGGGCCGAAGGTATAAGATGTGGTAACAAACAATTGAACTACATCCGATACGCTTATATATTTACTCTTATGAAACACATAAAGGTATCAAACAAATATTATGACAGTTATAAAAACTCCCTCGCTTTGTGATTCATCGATTTCCAAGTCTACTGCGTCACTTTCATCGCTTGTATCCTCTAATGTGTTAATAATTTGTTTAATTGCATTTTCTATTACACCATCGTTTCTCCAATATTGTATTTCTAGCTCTTGGACCCTCATAGCGTATCCTTCCCGATCCGTCGCTTCTATAGCAAGTTTCCGCAGATTTGTGGCCCTCGTTAGGATTACGTACTTTGTAAACATTCCTTATTTTTGCCCACGCCAACTCAGTTGCATTCAGATCACAGTTATACGGAGGCAGACAAAAATAGTGTGTCCCCTTTCGAGAGCCATAACACTGACAACATAGTCTTGCTTTTAGATTTATTGTAAACTGGTTAGCTAATAATTAACCTCAAAATTGCTCAAAATGAAATGGTGTACGTGTGAAAGCTTAGCATATTAGCCACTAGATGTCACAGTGTGTAACGCATTTCCTGTTTCAAAGTTGTCATCTGTGTTTACTACGGAAATAGGTGAAACCTACCGAATGAAGACTTGGGACCCGAACGCTCAAGAAATCTTGCGTATGTAGTAGATTTATATAACTTGTATCACACTTAACAGGTGTGACGGATCTTTAGCTTCAACTGTCAGGTACTTCCACAAGTCTCTGTGGCTTGTGGTTCTTTCACATCATCCCTTCCTCCTGTAGGGGTAAATTCGTGAGATTTGTCCACCGGTTAGGAAACAATGGGGAACAAACATTCATATTTACTCTCATATGAGTACTGTCATTCTAGGAGCTAACTTATAGAAAACTGGTAACTTATCAATAACTGTCATTTAATAAATAAGCCATAAATATAATTAAAATATGATTGCGACTCTATGTATACAAAGAATTGAAAAAGTAAAATAATTTTATATTCCTAGTTTCGTTAATTCACACACATCACATTAAACCACTGTCCAAAGATAATAGGATTTTTATAGATTAATATTTTCATTTCTATTTTCTGAGCTTCAGTGGAAGTGCTAGATTCCTGTATATATTCTGCATCATACATATATGTCCATGTTTGAAACACTGGAACGCTTTTTATTTCTATTGTTTTAATATTTATTCTCAAATAATGAATTTTGATTTTGTTTTGTTAGGCTGATGTCATGTTGTCGGTTTGGGATGTTGGTGGTGCGGAAGGAACTGCATCTTAGATCGTGTCCTGGATCACCCAACTTCATTCTGCCTCTTACAGTAACACTTCACCTACGAAAAAAGAAAAATACTTGTCTTTAGACACTAAGCATATTTTATTTGCTATTTGAGTCAAGAGCTGTGTGTTTTCTAATCAAAGTAGGGTTATACCTGCAAACAAATGTACAACGTGCAAACACGTCGATGAAATTTAATTGATGGTCAATATTTTTATCAATAAAGAACTACATTTTAATAAATAATTTTGTAAATTACTTTACTGTGTATACACCTTGAACTGTTCCTTCAAGATAATTAAATCTATTTCGTTTATTTTGACTCCACTTCCGTTTGTTTGCCATAGGCAAATTAGCTTGTGTACGCTTACTATGTGAGTATAAATAAAACTGATTGTAAATTTATTCCACACATTTTTGCATTGTAATGCTTCAATATTATAAAGTAATATCCCCGTCCTTCGGAAAGAATGCAGTATTATTTTTTTAAAAAATTGTCATTTCTAGCTCATTGTGTCATGCGTTGGAAGTTTAAATACCTGCACTTTTAGTCCAGGGTAAAATCGTATTCGGTAGTTGAATGTTACACTAAGGCCCTAGCGCTTTTACATCCCTTTGTTTGTTAATATTTAATTGCGGTTTGATTCATACAACGTTAAAGAATACTGGTTTGATCTATATTACCAGAAGTGACTAAACGATCAGTAGTTCGCAAGAATGAGCGAAAATTTAAAAACTATTTCGTTTGGTAACGTGCTGCCATTTTCCATAATAAAAAACCAGAGCCTCCGGTATGCCGGAGTTGTTTGGAGCCCTTGAAATAATTCTTTAGTTTTCCACTTGACGCAGCACCTGTCACCTAGCAACACTGAGACGACATATAACTTGATACCAGATAGACATTAACATAAACAAACGAATAAATATAAATAAATGGCGTATAATATAAGAATATCATAATGCTAGCATATACTCCGGAGACGCCACAGTGACTAGGCCACTCTACGAAGATCAGAAAACTCCCTTTGCAATCCCTGTAAACAAACAACCCCACTCTATTGTCTGTTTTGCCCTGAAGGCAATTTTGGCACCTTCCAGTCGGAAACCAACCCATTGTTAACATCCCGTGCGTGCTTCTGACAACAGGCTATAAGATTTTGACCGACGCGCAGAACGCATGCTTCCGCATACGTTTTTGCATGTGGACCGTCAGAGAAAGCGTCTCTGATGTTAGGTCCGAAACTGGAAATTCTGAACACTGATCGTAAGTGGGGATAAGTACCAGCTAATAGAAAATTGATATTTGTTCATGTGATTTTGCAAACTTCGAGAAATACCTAGAGTGAGGATAATTCAAAGTGATGGCGGAAGGTAGGTTTTGCTGGTAAGACACTTCGGTCCTGAGTTCTATGTGAGACGGACGCGTATTCAGCGCCACCTAAGAAGTATACTTCCGCGCCATGCACAGAGACAAAGTGCAATATTTAACAATCTCTCCAGTGAGAGTTAGCACAAAGAGTAATATATAGGGAAGACGATAAATATATCCAATTCGACTACGCAGTGCTCTTCACTTCACAATATTGACAGTGACGCTAAACACAGCAACCACAACGACGACGACTTTACGGTGGCGAGCGTAGGAGCCTAAGGACAACAATTAACTTCTGTCTACCAGATTCGAGGTGTCATCATTAACCCACAACCAGTCAGGACGCACGCACTCCTGAAGTACAGATGAGACTTCTCATGCGGGAGCTACAAGTCACCTCGAATCGATTACATTCTCCCTTTCCTTAACCTCCTCACGCCACCGATCCTTAATTGTGAGGCGTTGAGCACAAGACGTGGTTCGCTACGGGCCGGACCGCCTCACACTTTCATTACAAATACGAAGGTCCTTTGATAACTCTGGGAAAAGAAACACGAATTATATACTCTTGGTCGAGCAATGTCCAACTTATTCATCCCGTCGGAAAAATAGGTTCCGTCAAAGTCTGCAAAATACTCGTTGACGATGACTATAACTTCTTCATTTGATGAAAATGTGTTGCCACTAAGCCAAATATTCAAGTTTGGGAACAGGAGGAAGTAACTTGGGACTAAGTCTAGTGATTAAGGTGGAGAGGAATCAATTCAAAGCCCAAATCATGCACTTTCGTCACTGCACTTGCTGATGTGTGTGATATGCAATATCCTGGTGAAAGAGCACTTTTTTGCGTTTCATTCTCGGTCTCTTTTCAGTCAACTCAAGTTGTAAACAATCCAACAATGAAGCATAATAGGCTCCAGTTATGATTCTGTCTTTTTCCAAGTAGTCTATGAAGATAATTCCTTGAGAATCCCAAAAAAGAAGTGGCCATCACCTTACCAACTGACAAAATGGTTCTTGTCTTCTATTGTGCACTTTCACCAGCCTTTTTCCATTGTTTTGAGTGTTGTTTTGACTCTAATGTGCAATGATGGATCAAAATTTCATCCACGGACACAAATCGGCGCAGAAATCTTACGGATTGCGATTAAACATCGCCAGACACTCGGTGGAACTGTTCTTCCCGATGCGCTTTTGGTCGACTTAGGGAAAACTTGTACGCAGCTCTTTCATTGACAATTTTTCATGCAGGATATTGTGCACCCGCTCAGTTGAGATGCTTACAGCTTCAGAAATCTCAGGAATTTTGATTCGGCGGTTCTGCATAGTCTGATCGTGGACTTTTTACAATAATGGTGACCTCAATTGGACGACCAAAGCGCGTTTCATCTTAGGTGCTTCTACGACCACGTTTAAATTAATTAATCTAAAAGTAAATGGTCTTCAATGTTGGTGCAGATTCCGCGTGAACTTCATTCAGTTATGTTTTGACTTGTGCGGCAGTGAAAAAAGAAAATGTATAACAACAGCACGAAGCTCTGCTTTTTCATTTTCAATAGCAGCTATCACACTGACCAGTTCAGATGTCTGTCAACAATGAACTGTAAACTGTAGCACATTCAAATTTTCTGTAAAATCTTTTGAATAATCAAGCTTACCACCCACAAGGTTGCAACAAAAAATTCTCAATCCCTTCACGGAAATTTGCCAGACTTAACAAACGACCCTCGTATAGACAATAGGGATAGGACACAGCTGTATAAAAGATACATATCTTTATCTTTAGCAGCTTCCAGTATGTGTTCTTTTACTACACAAGTCACAGACGATCATCCAATTAACTTATGCATGAAGATAAGCTAAGTTAAGTAATTTAAACTATGGAATAGGACACTTTAATCTGGTTGACATATTGCATTTTTATATCCATATGTATAGTACATTTTATAATGGACTAACATAGCACCGAAGGTGTTCACAGCAGTAAATCGAAAACAATTCCTATTATATAATTTACTCTACGTGTGGAAGATATTCTGATGTCTGTGATTCGCTAAAGTTTGATATAAATCGATTCTTACTGGATGGAAGCGGGGTAGCAAGAACTTTCCTGTTAACGAAGGATAAGGTCGTAACGATAGTTTTATCTAATTATAAAATGGAGTATACTAGAGATAGACTTCATTTATAAAATCGGGAGAAAATGCAAGGATTTTTAAGAATCTATATGGAGGTTATAATATACCTACACATAAGGACATTGCAGATTTTATTATCCATTCTTTTAATTTAAATTTTATTTGCTACACTTAACAGTTCCATGTGATATCAGTGTACGTGAATGGTACTCTTTCTTCAGTTAGTTGACAGAATGAGCTCGTTAACAACTTAATTTTCTCTACTTGCAGTTACGAAGTGGCATTCTATCCAATAATATTGTCGCGAAGCAGTTAACGATAGCGCGGCTAGTGTACACAAAGAGCCGGCAAATAAAGATAGCTGAGATAAAGGACTTGCCGACACAGATAGGATTTCACGTTTGGAAGGTTCTAGTGATACCTTGATTGACAGAGAAAAGTTGTTTTTTTATTTGTTCCAGAAACCTCTCTAATTTATTAATGAGGTATTTGAGAAGGCAACGACTCTCCAAAACTGGAGTCGTGAACAGAACAGGAGAACAATGCTCTGCCAGCCCAGACTTCTCAGGTTGGAGCATTCGTTTAAACAAGAACGGAGCATTCGTTTAATGCAACCTGAGAAGTCTGGACTGGCAGAGCATTGTTTTGATAACGACCATAGAGTCAATTTTCGGGAAACGACCATCTTGGCAAAATGCAACGATTACTGGGAGCGGAGAAATAAGGAGGCTTTGGCGATTTCCTCTGAAAGGAGCACGCTTTATCGTAATGCTAGATTTCAGTTTAGCTCCTCTTGGAAACCGGCCTTAAAATTGGAAATCCATCGAATTAAGAAACAAAGGTCAATACAGCTTGACAATCAAGTTAAGTAGTTACGTTTCTTTGACACAATTTTCTATACTCAGGCCATCTCCTGACCTGGCATTTAATTTACTGAAAACAGTCTTTTGTTGAGTAATGCAAATTTTGATAGTGTTTTGTCTTTGTTTATAGTTGTGTTATATCCAGTATTTCATTTGTCGCCAGGAAAGCTTCAGGTCTTACATTGCTCATTAGTTCACTTCAAATTATGTTTTATAGTGCGTAAAAATACTAACACAAATTTAAGTTTATATACTGTTTTATCCCACAAAATCTCTGTCAAAATTGACAGCCAATATATATTTTTGGTAAAAGGTAGGGCAGCAGCACCAAGAGAAAAAGAATTTCCACGTCTACAATGTTTAATGATGTCTGGATGGATAGATAATTCTGTACTTCATATCGTGACCGGATCTACTTCGGGAGAGGTAGCGTATTCTTCAGTGCTAGCTGGTGAATGACTGGTTCGATAGAGAGGGGAAGTCGCTCTCGGCTCAGGAAACATCTAGAAGGCTAATCTAGAAAACTTGTCGAAGCTTCAAGAAGTCATCTTCTTTCGGCAGCTAAAGAGGTTTATCGAAACTTCTTTCGCGTACAAAAAGAAGCGTATACGTCGTCGCTCCAGGACGTTGATGTAGTGTAGGTATAGCGTCGCTTTTCTGCTAGCAAGAGAACAGCCGTTCTGGATTCAACACTCTCATCAGTGACCGGAAGAAACAAGAAGAAGAGTCCTACGTTTGAGAGAATGATCGAAACAGAGGAAAGGTTGTCTCGTGCAAAGTAACAACGTCCTATATACGCATTTCACATGTGTACGAGGGGGGGGCCAAAATAAACCGGACTCCAAGGGCGCTGCCACTCGTAGACGTAGTGCAGAGATCTCACGCTAGAGACCTTCATGAAACAACTGTGCAGACGGCGTCAGTGTAGAGCTGAACGTGCAAGTGTGATATTGTGTTTCTCTGACTGTTGGCAGGTTACCTCTGCGAAGTCGTTATGGCAACTTTAAAAGAACAAAGAGTGTGTGTGAAATTGTGTTTCCTGCTTAAAAACTGCAACAGAGACTCGCCAAATGCTTCAGGAAGCTTTTCAGGAGGACGCTATAAGCCGCACACAGGTTTTCGAGTGGTTTGGGCGCTTTAAACGTGGTGAGATGTGTTGAAGACCAAGCTCGTTCTGGACGCCCTTCAACATCGCGAAATGAGGAGAACATTGAAAAGGTCCGGCAAAAGATCAACGAGGATCGTTGCCAAACGATCGACCAAATTTCAGCAGCGACAGGAATCAGTTGGAGCTCGTGCCAGCGGATTTTGAGGGAGGATTTGTGCATGAAACGTGTTGCTGCTAAATTTGTTCCGCGCCTTCTCACACAGGAGCACAAAACCATCCGCATGAATGTGTGTCAGGACTTGAAAACAGAGATTGCACGTGATCCAAACTTCTCGAACAAAGTCAATACAGGGGATGAGAGTTAGTGTTATGGGTATGACCCAGAAACCAAGCAAGCGTCAAGCCAGTGGAGGACTCCCAAATCTACCAGACCAAAAAGAAGCAAGGCAAGTGAGGTCAAATGTGAAGACGATGATCATTGTCTTTGTTGATGTTCATGGAATTGTGCATCGGGAATTCGTACCCCCTGGCCAGACTGTTAACCAGCACTTTTACTTGGATGTTTTGTGGCGTCTGTGAGAGGATGTGAGGAGGAAACGCCCGGAACTTTGGCGATCAGTGACTGGTTTCTGTGCCACAACAACGCTCCAACACACACGGCCTTACGAGTGACTCACTGTTTGGCATCTCAGAGGTGGTCTGTCGTTCCCCACACTCCGTATTCGCCGGACCTAGCCCCGTGCGACTTTTTCCTATTTCCACGAATGAAAAAGGCGCTAAAAGGGGAGCGTTATGACGATGTGGAGGCGGTAAAAACAGCTTCGCAAAGAGCACTGGACAATATCAAACTTGAAGAGTTCCAAACATGCTTCCAACAGTTGGAAAAGAGACATGCATTGTAGGTAATGGAGTGTATTTTGAAGGTGACTGAAGTAAATTTGTAAAAGGATTCATCAATAAAGTTTTTATGACAACAATCCGCGTCCCCCTTTGTATACCTCAGAATAGCACAGTGTTAAACGCACATGTTGCACTTGCAGCCTCGTCTGTAGCATGCAATTTAGACTAATGTCCTGTTCTTTTTGGACATATTTTCCTGGTGTCAATCAGTCTGTTTAGGCGATAATTTTAAATGCATAGTGTAAATATAAAAACTGCGAATATTAGTTGAATCGCAATATTTCTCAAGCTGAGCTTCAGCACTGAAATTCCTGTCTGCAGTAAAAGAGAAAGATCCCATCAGAACCATAGAAAGACCCTGGGTCAACACGTTTTCTGTATATATTTAATCCCGCGGTGAACAAGATGTGATTGCTTTAGTGAACACTTTCGCTTCTGAGCTTTTTTTCTACACATCTACGTGCAAAAGTGGCTGTGTGTCAAATACATCAGACCCCATTTTCGGTTCGATAACTGTATGTTGTAAACCTATCCAATCATATATTTATATGATGAAATTCTAGCGCAGTTAGCTTTAAGTCTACATCCAAATCTATGTCAATGTAAACAAAAGCAGTCATTAGTCACTGACGCAGGAAAACATGGTCTGATGAGTGCGAACTGCGACGTCACTGAGTAAAGTTTAATAAAATTTGAACTTCATTACTTTAATTTGTAGCAAGTCCTGTGTCTTACTTCAATGTGGAAAAAAGTATCTTTCAAGCAGTCGCTCAAGGCAAATTTCTCCACAAGAGTTAGTGTGTCTGAGTTGGTTTCAGAACTGCTCAACAGAAATGTAAATAGACAAACACTACATAGTCATAACCAAATTGGTAAGCATCAATTTCGGTACTTGGAAAACCTGTCACTAGTCTAAAGGTCATGGCCCTCATATCTTTTAGATTAAATTGTTCGGAGCGGATTGGGTTATGTTCACCCAGAGGTTCTACTCCCATTAATCCTGGACCCGTAGGACCAAAGACCCGGGCTTCCTCCGCCCAGGCAGTTACCGAGGTGTCCCAAAAAGGGCGACGGCGCCTCCATGGGGCTTTCCATAGGGCAAGACCTAGAGACTAACAAGCCCCCCCCCCCATCTGGTCCTGTGGACTCAAGACGGGATGGTAGTGGATACTCCACTTACGCGCGCCAACTCCAAAATGGGAAGGCTACCGATATAACCTCGGTGGGGCCGCCTGGTGATCTAGCACACCTGCTACTAGCTATGCTGGCTAGTACCGGGAATATTAATGGCTTCCCTCAACCCCGTCCGGAGACGTACCCGATCACCCACGTGTATCGGGAACCACTGCGCCCTCGAGTCCAACCCAATCCGAACAACTCCCTATCAGGGAGGGGCTCAAATGTTCGGCCCGAGGTTCCTTTAGTAATGTCAGAGGTACCACGAGTGCTAAGGGTCCGCAGCGTCCGCACCACGGAACCTGAAGTGGACGGATCCCCTCCCCTACTACCTCGACCACACTGGTCCTTTGTACCTATGTCCACAAGTGGGGGCACCGGGCAGGAGGATGACATGAGAGGAGAATGAGGGTGACCGACCCCAAGGAGTAACTAAAGTACAGAGTGGAAACGTAGAGTCAGACTGAAAACTTCAGTGCCATAGCCGGGATTTGAACCACGGATCTTCTGGTCTCCGTCCAACCGCTCTAACCATTAAGCTACTATAGCCAACGTGCCGATATGACATTAAATTCTCCAACTAACTCGTGTTTCTTCAGGGTAAACCACTTAGGAGTTCTCATAAACACATGAGACGACTACCTTAATGGCAACTTACTACATGTAAGTACTTTAAGGCCCGGGCTTAAAGGTTGTTGTCTCATGTGTTTATGAGAACTCCTAAGTGGTATACCGGAAAAAATACGAGTCAGTTGGAGAATTTAATGCCATATCGGCACGTTGGCCATAGTAGCTCAATGGTTAGAGCGGCTGGATGGAGACCAGAAGATCCGTGGTTCAAATCCTGGCTATGGCATTGAATTTTTCAGTCTGATTCTACGTTTCCACAATTTTTATTTCCATTAAAGTACAGAGGGTGGAGATCCTACACTTTATTAACAGAAACTTCCCGACGGTGCCCCGAAACAATCAAAAGACTGGTTCGGAGACCTGTGGCTGTCTTCCCCCAACCCCCCCCCCCCCCCCAGAGCAAGGAAGGCTCCAGGCAAGCTTGCTCAATCGGCATTCCGCCAGCCGCGTTCCTGAATTGGCCCACTAGGCCGGCTCGGAGAGCAGACTCCATCTCGTCGGAGGAGAGAGAACATATCATTCCGCCATGCAACACTTCTACCAGATAAGATAATATGAAATGATAATGGAGGTGAAATGAAGGGACCAGAAATTCGGAGGATTTAGTTAGCCTACCCAGCATTCGCCTAGCATCCCGGGAAAACACCCGAAAAAACCCCATGGGTCAGGTAGTTCAGCCACGGGAATCGAACGCGGGCCTCCCGATTGCAGGCCACAGTCCCGTAGGGAGGGGATCCGTCCCCTTCAGCTGCCGAGGTGCGGGCGCTGCTGACCCTTAGATCTCGTGGTATCTCAGACGTTACTAGAGGAACCTCGGGCCGAACATTCGAGCCCCTCCCGTTGGGGAGTTGTTCAGATTGGGTTGGACTCGAGGTGGCAGTATGTTCCCGACAGCCACGAGGAATTGGGTACCTCTGGCCAGACTACGGCCGCCCGGATGTGGTAGAGGGCTGCCTCATAAGTCCCGGGTACTAGCCTGCAGAGCTAGTAGAAGGTGTGCTAGATCACCAGGCGGCCCCACCGAGGTTTTCGGTAGTCTCTCCTGCGGGGTTGACGCGCGTAAGTGCCGTATCCACTTCCACCCGTCTTGACGTTGTAGTCGATGGGGCGGGGGCTTTTTAGACTCAAGGTATTGCCCCATGGAAAGAGCCCCGGAGTTTTCCTTCGCTCCCGGGTAGAAGGAGGCCCGGGTCCTTGGTGCTACGGTGCACTCTACATATTTTACCTGCCTGTCGGTAATTCTTAACCTTTGTTGTCTGTCAGTCTTTAGTTTGATGTGTATCTGGTTGTATACAACTAGTTGCTTAAGAATTCCTATGCTTGATCATGAGTATCAAATACTCATGGCATACGTATCATTGGATTTAATCGATAAAGAGAGCATTCATGAGCTTAAATTATACTAATAAGGGTAAATATAAAACGTACGACAACAATATAAAGCCCTGCAAGAGAGCAATATGTACAGCATCTCTCCTGCTTTAATTTCTGAATTGCATTTAGAATCAAGCACTACTTTCAATTTGGAATTTCAACTGTCAATATTGAGATGTCAAAAGTATTTTTGTATTTGTGGAGATAATCCTGCACTATTTGGATATTTTTAAAAGCTTTAATGAACCAAAACTAAGCAAAAACTGAAATGTACAGGTCATTATTCACTAATATCTTATTTTAATATAAACTCAAGCATTTAAAGCTTTATATCTATAAATTATAAAATGGATATATAAGTTTAAGAACGTTTAACACAGAGTTATACTGCAGGTTTAAAGATTAATTAGTTTTATTACAATTATGGATATATGCACGTTTTCGTTAATTACAAAGTATCACTGTACAATAGCAAAAACATATACTTTCACCTTATTTATATACAAATGACTGTCTTACAATACTTGATACAATAAAAGACACTGCTGCACCACACAGGTCATTATTACGCAGTACACATTTTAGGATTTTTGGAAGTGTATCTCTCATTGACTAGGCAATAAAAATTGTTAATGGAAACGAAAACAAAAAAGTTATACGTTCATGTCTACTAACAGATCAGGTTATCACGACTAAGTTAAAATCCTATGCATCATGGAAATTTGAGAGAACAAAGTATCTAAAAGTCAATTAAGTATTCCTTCATGCCGTATATACAATTGTACACGATGTGTATGTAATTATCATATCAATTAAAGTATCATTTCAAATGTTGACTGTAGCTCAAGAGGTGAAAATATTTCTGGAACAAGTTCGTTTTTCATAAATGTAAAGCAAGTATATACATTGATGCTGCAGGGTAGAATGGAATTTGTATACTTATTTAGGCATTTATTACATGAGAGTAAAACCAAAATAATTATAGCATAAGGAGTACATGTTCAATTACTGAACTTTATTACGCAACTGTAATAGTAAACATATATGGGATTATACGAGGGGTGTAGTAAAGTTTTAATTATCACCCGTTGTCATCATTGATCCTTCGGGAAAAAATGTTGGTAGTTTCAGTGATTTGAGTCCTTATTTAATTTTTTATTTTACAGTGAGTGCCAGAAGTGACTGGGGTGTAAGATGGGGAAAATTGAGGCTCGTAGTGTGAGCAAGTTCCTGTATTTGAAGGGCAAAACTGCCCGGGGAATCCATGATGAGATCACGGCTGTTTATGGAAATGATTGCCAGTTGTATGACACTACAGTAAGGTGGAAAAGGAATTTTCAAACTGGTCACAAGTCCCTGACAGATGAGCCAAGAGCTGGTAGACCGTCAGCTGTCACAGTGATGAAAGTGGAGTGTTTAATACTGGAAGACAGACGAGCAACTATCCAAATGATCATGAATAAGACACATCTTACTACGGTAGTGTGTGGAAAATTGCTCATGATGCACTGCACATGTCTAAGGTGTCTGCATGGTGGGTTCCACGTTTGCTATCCCCTTTCCAAAAGCAAACACGGCGTGACCTTTCAAGACAGATGTTGATGCTGTTGGGACAGGATGAAGATGATTTTTTATCGTCTGGTAACCATGGATGAGTCCTGGATCTATCAGTATGATCTTCTTCTTCTTTCTGTAACTCCTTTGTGCTGTTAAACTTGGAGTACAAGCCTCTTATACCCATTTCCTCCACTTTTATCGGTCCATTATCATTCTCTTCATTTCTGTCATAGTTTTCCCTCTATCCTTCCCCAACTTCTCAATGTATTCCTGATACAAGATACGTGGCCTTCCCCTAATTATTTTACCTTCTGGTCTTGCTTCTAAATATTGTTTGGGTTTTCTTTCTTCTGACATGCGCAGTACATGTCCATACCATTTAAGTTGTCTTCTTTCCAATATTTCTTTAACGCAGTGTGTACCCAACTCTTCCCTTATTGTTACATTTCTAATCATATCTCTTCTTGTCTTCCCCACAGCTCGTCTTAAATATCTCATTTCCATAGCTGTTATTTTGCTTTCTTGTTTCTGTAGGAGAGTCCAGCACTCTGCTCCATATAATAGAATTGGTAGTATTATTATTTTAAATACTATAATTTTTGTATCTTTTGTTATTTCCTTTTTCTCCACAATAGTATTATTAATCTGATAGTAGACCGAATTGGCCTTTCTTATTCTGTTTAAAATTTCCTGATGTATTTTTCCATCCTTATTTATAATTGTACCCAGGTATTCAAAACTGTCTACCTGTTCTAAGATTTCATCATTACATTTAATTTTAACTTCTTCTTCTTATCAGTATGATCCAGAGACAAAAACCAAGAGCACTGAATGGAAACATGCCGATTTCCCCCTCCCTCCAAAAAGGCAAAGGTGCAAAAGTCAACTGGGAAGGCCATGCTTTCTGTTTTCTGCGACTCGTGGAGTAATCCTTACAGATTACCTTGTCAGGTGTGAAACCATCATTGACAGATACTACTGCAATCTTCTGGACAAGTTACGAGTAACTCTGATTAAGAAACGACGCTGTATGCTCTCCAAAGTTGTTCGTCTTCTGTCTGACAATGCACCAGCTCATTCATCTTAAGTTGCAGTTAACAAAACAGCATCCGCCTTCTTCGCCCGATCTCGCACCAAGTGACTCCTTCTTGTTCCGGAAATAAATAATCCGTTGCGTGGTCACCGATTTGACAACACAAATGACGTCATTAATGAAGTGGAAGAGTGTTTTTAAGCGAATTCTGCAGGCTTCTACACTAAAGGTATTCGTAAGATGAAGATACGCTGGGATGACGTGATGACGACTACGTAGAGATGAGCTAACAAGCAAATATCAACACAAACTTTCTATCACATCTATTAAAGGGTGATAATTAAAGCTTTACCCCCTCGTATAGGTTTGCATTTTACAATTTACAAAACAAAAAGTTTACAGTAACGCATTTTCTTATGCTTAAGAATGACCATTTCTTTCACTCCAATGACTGGCTACGTATTATTTTGAGTTTCACAAAGTTTCGAGGACTTTAATATGGTTTAAAGTTAATTATATCAATAAAATGTACACTGCAGCAAATTCACTATTATTTTCCGAAGTTGTCTACATGACTCGGTATGCTGTACTTTCAGAATTTTAATGAATGACTTACAATGTAGTAAACCATACATTAATTATTAGCTAAAATCAGAAAAATGTTATTACCAGTAAATGAAAAAATAAATATATACATATTTATGTACATATAAATAAATTCATTAACTTTCGAAGTTAAAGCAAACTGCATCTTTTGGTAATTGTTTAAATTTCTTTAAGGGCACTGGGAGGTCGATAGGTTTCAAAAAATCCATTTTTTTAATGTTAAAAAATTATATAATTCTTCAGCTTTAAAATGATATATATCGTATGTTGTCAGCTGGTATTAAAGTCCTTTAATTCGTCAGTTTAAAGATGGCGGCGTAATGATACATCCACTTCCTGAGAATGGTGCTTTGATCGTGATTTCCCAAAACCTTGATTTTTCATACTTTAGGTGCACGTTTCTCAAAAACTATAAAAGATATTGACACAAAATTTGTAGTGGTTATTTATCAATGTTCCTTGAATACGTTCGGCTAAAATTTATATTCATGTGATTTATAAAATGGATGAAAAATAAATATTCAGTCCTTGAAAATATTATCTTCTGTTTTTACTCAAAACTAATTAATTTTTCATGTGCATAGCATAAACTATATGTGATTTTCAGTTAGCTGATATTATAAAACTGTATCTTAGGTTATTTAGGATGAAACCTGCTGCATGTAGCTTTAAATTCCTACAAGTAAAGTACACCTGAAAAATAGGGTGCAATATTTTTTTCAGGACACACGGTGTGATTTATGTCCCTTTTGCATAGACCTATGTGAACTTAATTTAAATATTATACAGTAGTTAATTGCACACATCCTTATACAGTAATCATACCGAATTTCAAATTTCTGATAGTGTTTAGTTTTCTGAGTAAAAATAACCTCCCAGTGGCCTAAAGATATTATCATGGTTCTCAAATAATATGCATGAGGACAGTATAAATAGCATTTTGTGTTGGTTAGGAACAATTACACACGCTATTGGCTTGCCGAAGTTACTACCATTTGCCTAAGAAGTATTTTAAGTGGTTGGGTTACATTTATACAACAATAATTCCATTTATGGCTTAAAATTCAATATTAAAACACCTTTTAAGCTTTTGTTAATGTAGTGAAAGTCATGAAATTGCGACAAATTGTTAATGCATAGCTATTATTTACAGAAAATAAAGCATGTCAATTGTAAAAAGTATTTTAAAGGCTGTACTTTGCGAGAATGTAGCAAAACCTAAATAATAATTCACGGGTCGAAAACTGTTGATATTAATGGAGAATCTAAATGGAAATTATAGTTATATATTTTGATTTCTTTATAGTAATGCTGAAGGAAAGGAAAGCAGATTGGAAGTTACACTTCAATACACTCGAATGAAGTGCTTTGTATGACTAAACTGACATCGCAATTAACGTGTTCACAGCGGTAAAGCAGATCAACTCCTGTCATGTGATTTGTCCCGTACGGGAAGATATTCTGTTGTCTGAATAGCTAAAGTTAGTTATCAATCGATTCTTCTTGGATGCGATCGAAACGCTGGAACAGAAATCGTTAGAACCCACTTCCATCCTGTAGGAACTGAGTCATATCTAAATAAACTCGTAAATTTCAGCTCGTGTAGTTTTTTGCATTATAAGGTGTGTGTCTGAGAATTTTGGAACTTCCCGTAGAACTATATGACACTACAGAGAAAGTGAGAGAGATAAAGAGAAAGAGTTCCCTGGCTAAACGGTTCCAAACTCGGTATTCTCTGCACTTCAGGTCACTAACAGAAGGATTCCTAAAATAAACTGAAACATAAATGAAATCACAGGTATTCTCCAAGAGCGCACGATGAAAAGAAATCCTTTATATGTTTCCAGGCTTTATACTTGAACTTGAGAACTTGAATAAGAAATTTGATTTTGGAACAGCAACCGGAAGTACGCTTCTTTTCATATTCTGAATCTGAGTCATCGTACTCGCTTTCGTAGTTGGCTTTCCTCTTCTTCTGCTTGCTCTTTTTGCATTTGCTGGTCTTTTCCTTCTTGCAGTGACGCTTTTCCACCACATGCGAAGACGGTCTCATAGAGAGGGCAAAGCTGTCAGCACCAACTGGAGACGCCTGCAAAGGGGAGAGAACAATTAAAACAAAAGAAGTTCCCTGTTTGTATTAGACTACAAAACATTTTCCTCGTCTTTAGGAGTAAAGTTAAAAAGTTAACTAGAATTTTTATCTTAAAATGTGACAATAAGAGTACAAATGAACATAACAAAAGCTACTAAATGTAATAAATGTTTACAAGAGTAGGAACGTAACAAGCACATGCTGGAGGTTTAAAAAAATCTGTAAAAATGATCGTTTATGGCGAAAAAAATACGTTTGTGAGTATTATTCTAAAATAAATTCATGAAAATATGTGTAACTCAGTAACATGTGTTCTAGATTGCAGCTTCTAACTGCAGTATCAGGCAGCGATTAGGAGGCGGCGAATTAAATGAAATAAGATAATTAAAAAAGAAGATCAATTAATAAAAAATGCTTTGCTAAACTAATATAAAAATCTTGTTATAATAATATGAAATTAGAATGGATAGAGTAATTATTAAAATAGCGGTTGACTTAAAGAATAAGAAGGGAAGAATATAATTTAATATAACATATATACTAGCATCCAGGCAAGGAAGAGAAAATATTCTTGTGAAAATCTGTACGTTTCGGAGAGACAGGAAGGGAGGACCGTTATCTTCTTTGTGCTAATAAAAGTTCAATGTCTGAGAACTATAGAATACTTCCAGCCAGGAATGTGTTTGGACAAAGGGCCTTCAAAATGCAGTTAAGCATGAAAACTAAAGGGATTTACTTCGCTGATTTGATAACGATGTATACCGTTACAAACAACTCAGGGTAGGCGTTTCCTAACTCAGGGTGGGGTGAACGTCAATGAGTAAAATGAGTTTTGCAAACCAATGCGAAAATTCCAAATAAATGAGAAACCAATAATAATGTAACATTTGAGAAGGCTGAGCTAGTTTGGTCATGTGATAAAGTTGAGAGGGGGTCAGAATAAGGTTCGAACTGAATCGTGAAGTAAGAGAAACCTTACTTAAAAGGTGATACTACGACAGGAAGGACGTGTTCATGCGCGTTTAGAAGAGAAGCGAAGATTTATAAGTCTGAAATGTAGGGAAGTTAAGAATAGCGCAACTAGCGTAAGTGGAAGCAGCATTAGAAGTTTATTAGAGCAAAGTAGTCGCCGTATAAAGATGAATTAGAAACTGCGAGGAAGGAACTTTAAACATAATCCAGGGTTTCAAGTAAAATTGAATTTTTGTTAGGAATTTTACTAACAGGTGGTCACCGATCCAAGTCGATAAGCAAACTTAGCAGGAATTAAACCAACTAATTCTGCAACAAACAAAGACTGAGTAGCCAACAACCACCAAAATCCATTTCCTAAAAGCATTCACCTGAGGATAAGAGAACTCATAGCTCCAATTAGAACCCAATCAATTTAACACTGGTATGCGGGTTTGCCGCAAGTTCCAGATGACATCCTAGTTACTATTTCCTAAATTATAATTGGCTGTAAAGTAAAAACTTTTAAATTTCACTATAATATTGAATATACCATACAATATAATTCTGTTTTCAATAAAATGTAGCCTAATTGTGTCTTGTATTATCAATACTGGAGCGACAGTAGCCCGATATACTGTCAGTCATACACTTGTTTGTGAGTGCATCTTTTAAGTATCGACTTTATAAGTAGCATTTCTACATAGGAGGGGCAATCAAATATAAACAGACCTTTCGTTCCAGAAAATTTATTCATGAAGAATAATTGAAATTAAAATTTTTCTTGCATTTCTACATATCCACGCATCTTTTCTATGCATTTTTTCCAACGGACAGGCAGTTTTTAACGCCAGTTTCAAAGAGAGTACGAGGACGGGTGCGGAGCCAGTTGTGCACGAAGTCTTTCACCAGCGGTTGCTCTCCACTCCTCCTCCACTCCAGACTGGTCCTCTTTGATATGGGTGTGTAATGATGCACCCTTGTCTCATCACAAGTAATGATTATATCCAGGAAAGCATCACCTTCCTCTTCGTAGTGTGTGAGAAGCGTGCGACACATTTGAACTCGCACTCCTTTCTGTTCTGCAGTGAGATACCGCGGAACCCAACGAGCTCATACTTTTCTCAATTTCACCTTCCTTCAAATGATTGACTGGGCACTCCCCCATAGCTTATCAGAAGTTGCCGACAAATCTCAAGCACTGTGATGGGGCGATCCGCTTCAGTGATGTCTTGAACAGCTTGGATGTTTTCTGGATGGATGTTGGTGCATAGGCGGCGAGGATGGACCAAGTTTTCAACACGTTCACGTCCTTCCATCCGAGACTACAGCGCCTGTAATCCCCTTCCCAGAACATGCGCCTCCAATAGAGCGTTTTACTGGACAGTTCAGCAGAATCAAAATATGGCACAGGAGGATTGGTTCAGCTTCCTGTGCCGGGAACATTGGAAGATGTTGAAAGCTGGCTTCACCAGTCCCATGCACCTTATATCACCCGATTTGAGGTGACTGCCACTTGTAATTGAAAGTCACAGTTAAAATATTAATGTTTTGGGGCACAATAGATAAATGTAGTGTTTAAATCAGCGAACTTGGCACCCAAATTCCATCACAGAAATTACATTGCATAAATAATAAAGGACAAATGAAGGCTATCACAAAAAATGAACAAAAATATTAATAAGTAAAAACAAATGCTGCAGAGCAGAACATAATTCAAAGAACACACAATATTTGTAAAAAAAATGGTTTTTAACCGACTTTTGTTTTATATTTTATTTAGGAACAGACAGACGCACATAAAAAGTCAAACACAAATACAAACTCATTTCTAAAAGTACTTAGGGAGAGGGTTTGTTTTCCTCAAAGCATACTTCGATGAAATAAGACTTCCTACATAGTAGAGGAAATAATAATCGGATGTGTTGCACTCACATGACTTCCTCTAACCAGTCTTACAGAGGTTATTCTTACAAACATTTATTCTTCTACGAGGGCTGTTCAATAAAGAATGATCATAATTTTTTACGGTTATAATTTTTCACACTAAATTTCAATATTATTATATTCTGTTAGCTTAATGTGAAACAAACACGCCGTAGTAGTTTCATTGTTGGTACTCCCGGTTCCCGCCTGTGAGAACCAGTCAAGTTCAGACATGTTCAGTATCGCCTACCGCTGCAATAGAGGTAACATGTAGTTAAAGTTGATGTTAGAGGAAGTTCCGGAATTTCTTTCAAACGTAATCACTGCTGATGAAACTTGGTTACATCATTTCGATCCTGAGAGCAAATATCAAAGCTCAGTGTGGAAATCTCCTTCATCACCAAACCCCTCCCCTCCAAAAGCAAAAGTGGTTACTTCTGCTGGGAAAGTTATGGTCATCTCATTCTTTGATATTCATGGAATGGTTTATCAGCATGTTGTACCTGCACACACATCAGTAACTGGAAAATACTACAGGGATGTCCTGAAAACATTGCAAGTCCATATCAGACGCAAAAGACCACATTTCCGTGAAGCAGACTGGATGCTGCCCCACGATAATGTGCGGCCGCATATTGCCAATGTTGTTGCTGAATATCTTGCAAAAAATCAACGTGAAGTGCATCCCTCACCCTCCCTATAGTCTATATTTTCTCCATGTGACTTTTTTCTATCCCTAACTTGAAGAAACGCCTTCGTCGGAGGCATCATCCATCATCAGAAGCAGTGGTGAAGGCTGGGGAGGCGATTTTGAAGGATCTCTAAATGGTTTCCAGCATGTCTTTGAAGACTGGCAGAAACGCTGGGAAAAGTTCATCGCATTCAGGAGAGACTATTTTGAGAAGGACCATCAAAACTATGAGGACGAGTACGTTGTCTAAAAAAGATTGTGATCATTCTTTATTGAACAGCCCTCGTATTTACTTCACGTTAATTGGCATACAGGTTTGTATTCCCTTTCCACTGGGAACAGTGAAATACAACACGTTTAAGCTGCATCATTCTATTTTCTTTTACTGTCCAGCAATTGATGAACAATAATGACTTCTCGTTTGGAAAAAAAAGTATTAGTATTGCAAAATTAACAAAAAGAACAAGAAAGCTTCAGAATACTCCAAAACGTATTATCTGATATAAAATGTTTGCTCTAAGGATTTCTACACTTTGTATAGTAAGATTTCCTCCATCGCTTACAATCCCCGTATGATGATGCCCCGTCCAAATAATTTAAAACCAGTTATAAGAAATCCGATTTCATCAAAGTCACCAGCAAAACTGCCAGCCAAAAGCAGAGTTCTAGGGCATCTAAAAGTTCCTTCTCTGAGCAGTCTTCAGATGAGGACTCTGATTGACGCATGTCATCCTCGTCGATCTCTGTATCGAGTCGGTTTGAGGTCCTTGAACCGAAGTTTTCTATCGGAAAAGGGGCCTCATCCATAGAAGAGATGGAACAGGAGGATACATCCTAGACCGCCAGGAAGGCATCCTAAAACGACCAGAAGAACTGGATGGTAAGGGTGCTAACCCCACACCCTAAAAGAAGGGTAAATTGATTCGGCCGCCCGCGAAGTTCTCTTAAAATGGTGTCTTGCTGGATACTATAGCGCACAGACATTTTTTAAATTACATTTAGGAATAGCATATCACATTTAGCGGACAATACATTTTATAGCTTTTAACATTTTATTTTACATTGTTTTTAGATTTTGACCAAGAGCGTGTTTTCGCAATGATTTTATTCATTATGGACACATTTTAGAACTATAAATACGTGTAGTGCCAAAGTCCAGTGGAAGATGGCGCTGATGACCGCGCAGTTGAGCGTCCTTAATCTCAACAATCCATCCATCCATTCATCCTTACAATCCACTAGTTATAAAAATCATTCAGAATGAAGAGAACTTCAGAGACCATACTCAGAACATTCAAAGTTCAGGACTTGTCATGAAAATAACTTAAAATGGGTATATTAACTTAATCAAAATCTTAAGAACAGTTTTGAGAAAATCAATCTTCATGTTGTATCCTTGGAACATGCTGAATTTATGTATTAAATTTGCCATTTAAAGACTCCTAAGTTATGGTGCTGAGAGACACTCCAACCTTTATTTCAGAATAATTATTTATCATTATCATCATTTTTGTTCAACAAGTCTAACATGTATTTCTGGTTAAATCTTATCTAACTTTATGGTGGAATACTTGTAGGTGCACAACTTTCTCTAGTTATTGTCAGTATGCAGAAAAGAAAGTACAAACCAATTCTACGAACGTTTATATCTATTTGTGTGAAGTAGATACAACAATCATTTTTCAGGCTAGTTTTTACAAGGTTAAGTAAAGACATCATATAAGTGTAAACCTCATTGAGGTCCCAGGCTTCATCATTTAACGCTTATTATTTTAGTTAATTGATGGAAATTAATCATTTGTTCACACTAGCCATATATAGGCTAAGGTTTTTGATAGATAGAGTCAACATGAAAAATTCAATGCCACGGCCGGGATTTGAACCACGGATATCCTGGTTTCCGTAAAGTCGCTCTAACCCATTGAGTTACCATGGCATTAATGTCCTGACATTAATGACGGCTGATGTCATTCTGTGATGTTCTGTTTATAAATGTTTTTGCTGTACGGTGGAGAGTCAGTCTAGAAAGTAGCCTGCAGATATAAAGGAAAGTATTTTGTCTTATGTTACCATCCAGTTGTACTGGTTACACACAAAAATAAATATGTTCTTTGTTAACAACTATTAATTTCCAGAATATTAGTTCTGCCATATACCAGAATTTTGTCCCAAAGGAATTCTTTTACATGCCAGTAAATTATAGGGATAGGGCTGTCCTTTTAGGGGCACTTAAAAACCATCATTCTGGGTCATATGATTATATACCAGCACTCAAATGTTATAGCAATACCTACTATGTGTGCACATTTTCTTGAGCGTTCGGTCCCAAGTCTTCATTTGGTAGGTTTCGTCTAACTTCTTAGACAAGATGACTTTTATACTCACAATCTCACCCCAAATATAGCAGGAGCTATATCTTTAATGGAATGAATTTAACATACTAAGAGGAAAATATATCTAAGGTGCAAAAAATAAAATGCTTAGGCATTAACATTGATGATAATCTCTCCTGGAAAAATCACATTTCTACTGTTTAAACTTAACCAGACTGAGTTTTTGTCACATCAACTAGTTAACATTTTACCCCCTCAGGCAATACACAACGTATATTTTTCTTTATTTCATTCACATCTGGAATGTGGGGGTATGTTATGGGGTTCTGCTGGTAAGACTCTTTTTGCACACCTATTTTCAATCCAAAAGAGGGCTAAGTTGCCATAATCTGAGTCATGTAGACCATGCTTTAAGAAATTCAAAACCTTACCCCTCTTTTGCACATATGTAAATTATGTTACGTTGTATGTAAAAACACTCAACAATATCCCCTTGCCTAAATAAAGATACATACAAACACCACACTCGCCGACAAAATGACTTTTTTCTTCAATCATATAGGGGCCAGTTTGGAAATAAAAATATTATTTATGCTGAATCAAAATACTTCAACGTAATACCAAAAAGACTGAAGTCATCGATAGACAGAAATACTTTTTAAAAAGAGCTCAAAATTTACTTGTTAACCCATTATCTCTTATAAATGTCGTATTATATTATCATATATTATCGTTATCATATCTCTTACAGCTCACCAGTAGCGCATAAGGTCGTTCAGAATGAAAAGAACCTCACAATATTAAAATTACACGTCATTTATCATGTAAATATTTAATTCGTTAGAATCGTTATTGAAGAAATTAAAATTATCAACAATTCTTCCATGTAAAGATTTGATAGAAATTGACGGATTGTCCTGAAAAAATGTGTTGCATTCTTGGTAGATGCTGGATTTTAAATATCAAAATTAATATTCAACGATGTATAGTTTTTTTTTCTAATTATCTTTATGGTAGATGCACATACAGAGAGAGAGAAAGCAAGAGAGATTTCTTCCAAATATGTATTTCCACTGAAATCTTGGTAATGAATTTTTGAGTAGCTACAATATTAATACTTAGAGAAAGTAAAAATGATACGTATTGTGGTCGATCTTCTCTTCACTAAATGTATTTGGCGTTAAGTATAAGATGCACCTTAGTCAGCAGTTACAAGTTAATACTTCTTAATTTTTCCGGCTAATAGGGTCCAATAGGACAGAAACCCAACACGGTTTGGAATGTACGGGGGTTGGCTGATAAGTCCCGGGCCTCATATAGACTTGACGGATTGCACCATATACTTTAACTCTAGACTAACTTGTATCCCGAAATTGATAAACTTTATTGTGGGGTGAAATTCAGAATAAGATGTGGGTTAAATGTATTATCAGAAGAAGCCGAACAGAATTTAGGCTTAAGACAGGGGTACAAATTGAGTCCTATACTATTCAATTTATTTATAGACGTCATAATAGATAGGGTTAAGGAAACCAAAGCCCATTGCCCAATAATAATGAACAAAGAGATCCCTGGTTTAATGTACGCGGATGATTTAACGCTAAGAGCAATTTCCGTAATAGGTATACAAAAGTCAATTGAGGCAATCCATAGGTTTTGCGCTGACTGGGGACTAAGAATAAACAGCAAAAAATAAAAAATAATGGTATTTAAAAGAGGATCGATACTTAGGAAAGGAGAGGAATGGTTCATAGGAGACCAAAAGGTAGAAGTGGTAGACGAGTATGCCTATTTAGGTGTAAGGATGTGTAGCAGTGGAGGATGGGCTGCACAAGCCAGAAAAGTGATAGCTAATGGCAGGGCGGCGATGTCAGGGGTAAGAATATGTAAACATAAACTGGAGATGTCAGTTAGATGGTCAGAAAGAATGTATGAAGCGGTCGTTGAAGCCAGAACAATGTATGGGGCACATCAGAGATAGGAACACAAATAGACCAGATGTATGGATTGTTTTGTAAAGAACTACTAGGGCTGCCAAAATCGGCACCAAGAGAGGTGGCATTACTAGAGTTAGCTAATACAAAAAGCAGGGGAAAAATAATAGAGAGAATTTTGAAATTCTGGTATAAGTGTATTAAAGGGCAGAAAGGGCAATTATTGAATCTGTGCATGAAGCAACAGAAAAGCATTAAAAATACAAATAGTTGGTGGTCGGAATTGGAAAGAATGATATTAAAGATAGGCATGGGATATCTATGGAGAGCAGAAGAGACAAATTATAACGGTTTCTGGAAGGAAGTGAGAACTAGACTACAAGACATAGATAGACAAGAGATATGGGAAAGTATAGAAGAAAAGAAATCTTTGAAATTTTATAAGCAATTAAGGACAGAATGGGGTAGGGAAAAATATATAGATCAATGTGGCAAAACTGGAAGAGAAGGCATAGCATGGATGAGGGTAGGAATATTATACTTAAAAGGGTTGAGAAGTAATGAGGTAGGAATATGTGAATTTTGTGGAGATGAAGAAAGCACTGTTCACTACCTAATAGAATGTAAGGAGTTAAAAAATTACAGGAGAAAAATATGGGATAAGAAATGGGACAGTGGACGGGAATGGGAGAAAAGAAAAAATAGATCTATAGGAGATTTGTTATATAGGATAAGAGAAAAGTGGATTAGGATAAAAGAAGAAAAGGTCAAGAAGAAATGACATCAAGTTGCTCAGGAAAACCAAAGGCTTATAGCCAGGGGATCTAAGACAGCAAGTAAATCTTAAGGTCAGCAGTTTCATGTATTTGTACAGGAGGTATAATACAGCATGTTCTATGTTAAATTTTACTGTACTGAATTTGTAATGGATAATGTACAAATAAATAAATAGCATATCAAACTTGTATCCATAGTCGCAGGTCAATAGCTTGTTTAGTTTTTGAATGACAGCATTTTAAGCAAGACAAGTGTAGAGGTTTCACGAAAATGGAGGATTTGAAAAATGAGCAGTGGTTAAATATTTCCATTTGAAGGCTTAACGCCTAGAGAAATTAAGGAGGAATTGGATAGTACATTGAAAGACTCTGCCCCTTCATATACAATTATTAAAACGTGGGTTGTAGAGTTTAAATTGGGACGTACGAGAACTAGTGATCCCTACTTCGTACTTTGGACGAGGTGAGGGAGGCGGTCTAGGCTTCGCACTGCGGAACCCGGGAGACTGCCGGCAGTTCAGACGCGCTGGACTACTGCAAGGCCAAGTTGGAGAAAATAGTAGGCTACATCAACGACACACGTCTCTTCACGGCAGCTAAGCTCGAGGGAGCTCTCAGAATGTATCAGAACTCCATCACTGACATCAGACCTCGCAAGGGCACTGGCACCCCTGCAACTCCGCCCCGCAAAGACAACCGCACCCGAGGGACGCCACCACCTGATCTGCCACGCCGATACCCTCCGTTAGATACAGGTCCTCACGAGACCTACATCGATCACCACGGAGCAGTATAGGAAGAACGCCACCTTTTGAAAGGAACGGTGGGTGTCAGGGCCTAGTGGTCATGACGTCTATCACCCCTCAACACTCCATGCGGTTCGCCGCAGTCACCAAAACTACTCTTGAATCTGGGTGCCACGAGCGGAACCGGCTAACTTCACCAGGGCTACTGCTCTAGTCAGTGGAAGGTTTTTTTAGTAGGTATTCCGCACCGGTGACCCTCACCTGAGCGGCGACTCCTATGTCACCAGCCCAATGTGTTGGTGTGGGTAAATTCATTTTTTCCTTCCACGCAAAATTAAAAAAAAATAGCAAATAGAAAACCTAGTGATGAGCCTCACTCTGGATGCCCTGATCATCCTTTGGTACTGGAAGACCATAGTTTAAAGTTTTTGAGACATCAGAGGCTGTAAACATATCAAAATAATGTGCAGGTAATATTCTAAGTAATGTTTTGGACATTCAGAAGGTCTGCAAGATGGGTGCCGCGTTTTTTGACACCTGATCAAAAGTTGCAAAGAAAAACTGTTTCTATTAAGAATTTGGAGCTCTACCGTAAAAACTCCAGTGAATTTTTGAGACGGCTTATTACCATGGATGAAACTTTGATACATTACTTCATTCCAGAGAGTAAATCACAGTGAAAACAGTGGAACAAGCAGAGTCAATTTTGTCAGCTAACAATATTATGGCGAGTGTTTTCTGGGATGCACAGGGAATTATTTTCATTTATTACTTAGAAAAGGGCAAAAGTATCACTGATGATTACTACGCAAGCTTACTGCAACGTTTCAATGATGAGGTGAAAAGAAAAATACCTCATTTTGCAAAGAAAATAACTCTTGTTTCTTCAGGACAATGCTCTGGCCCATCGTGTAGTCACTGTAATGGAAAAAATGTGCGAATTTAAGTTCTAATTGCTTGAACATCGCCAGATCTAGCACCCAGTGACTACCACCTGTTCTCCAACCTCATAAAAAGTTTTAGCGGATGAAGATTTCACAGCAACGAGGAGGTAATTGATGCGGTAAACAGTTATTTTGAGGACCAGGATAAACTGCACTACAGGGACGGTTTAATTAAATTAGAACGCCGATACGGCAAATGCAGATTATATTGAGAGGAAAAAGGGAAAAATATTTTTATCATGAGTCCCAGAACTTGTTTTACTGTACTCGTATTTCATCTCTAAAATATCAGTATAATCTACATCAATGCAACAATGGAATAATAACCTCTATTATGTGTTTCAAATGGGAAGGTGTTTGTCCTTGAGCAACCAATGGGAATTCTGCGGTGTTGTCGTATTGCATTCCCGCTAAGTGATGTGTGAGGAGCGCCAGCCTAATCAATCTGTATGAAATACTATTCGCACTAAGACAAAAATTCAGATTTTGCCAAAACTGATCCAAGTGGAAGGTAGAGAGTAATGTATCTAACATAACCATGAAAACCCCATATTTTTAGCTCAAATAGTTTTTCTAATACAAATAAATAAACCACTATTACCTGTATTATAACAATAAATCGCGACGTAAGTACTGTATGAATTTGACATGTATGCGTGTACGTATATTTGTAATTACTCAGAACTGAAACGTAAATGTTTGACATGACGTGACAAAAGAATTACTTTGAATAATCCAATTCGAGCGAGAGGAAACAATAAATTTCCTGCTGCCCTGGCAGAACGTGTCTGGTCACATTATATCTTTGTTTATGAATGGTTCGTAATCTCTATTTACTCTAGAGAGTTCCAAGTGGTTGGTGTGTTCAACTACCCAGAACTGAAATTTAAACTACTGACATGACGTGATAAAAGAATTACTGTGAATAAGTCAAGGTGTTAAATTCGAGAAAGAGCAAACACCTCATTTTCTGTTAGCCTGTGGAATGCTGTATGCTTATGTTTATGAATGAATGCTGGATAAGAAGTGTTTATTTACTCTGGAGAGTTCAGATCAATATCATTCAGTTGTTCTTTACACAACAGTAGAGTAAGAGTTAAATAGTGCAATGGCTTCTTGCGGTGAATTTAGTAGCGAGTCAAAAAGGCAGGTATTGCGAAGTCAGGCTCGAAGTATTATTTTTAAGGTGTACAGGTTCTCCAAAAAATTGTTGGAAACAGAAACTAGAAATGAGTTATTCCAAAGAGTACTTTCGTTTAAAATCACGGAAAAAGTGTATCAGCTGGATCAACTTGCAATTGAAACTGGACACGAGGTAATACGCCTCCCACCTTAGCACTGCCAATATAATCCAACTGAGTTGGTGTGGGCTCAAATAAAAAGGTTGGGGTTGCAATCAGAAATAATATTTTTAAACTGACGGACGTTAAACGACTTGTTCACGAAGAAATTGACAAGGCAACACAACAGGACTGGGAAAACTGCGTGAGGCACGCAGAAAACCTTCAAGAAGACGATTTTAAGAAAGAAATAGCACGTGACGAGATTTTGGAAAGTATAATCATACATTTGCAAGACTCAGACGATGAAGACACTGACAATGAGGAATTGTCTCTTAACGGAAGTGACATTGACAGCGATATGGATGAGCCACCGGCAGTTCCATTGGATTACAAAAACAGGTAATTCATAAACTATAATTATAGTTATAGTATTTTAAAATATACATAATTTGCGAAAATGCTTTTTCCAATTTTGATTTTGGCAACTGCATCATTGTAAAAGTTTGTAAAATATAATTTGCTTACCCGTACGTCTGCGCCAAGCAGATCTGCATGTTGTATGAGTGTGCGAGAGAGAGGGAAGGTTAGAAGAGTGGGGTAACAAGCTGGCAACGCTGAGTGTGATACAGTATCTAATTAGTTGGACTCCAGGACTCTTGAAACACATATTTGTGATGTGCAATCACAAAGAAGCAGTAAAGCAGTGGAGATGTTGAGATGAAGTGATGAAACTGACAAGGAAGCTGTTCACACCTAATCCGAGGTCTCAACCACTTGCAAGTTAGGGCAAAGATTAAAAAACTGGAAAAATCTCAAAAAGGGAGAAGGACCATATTAGATGTACACTCGAACATGGAATCCCAACGCAAATCATGATAAGGAATATGAGCACTAGAAGTGATTACTTTCATGGTTTCTTCATTGAGATAGTGTTGGTATCGGTTATACCACGGAGGGGGAAACCGCGTCCACTACGAACTTTATAGAAGTATTGTTTCTACTTCCCCCAAGGAGGGATGAAGTCAAGTCTATCTCCAAAGGTGTGTAGAAGTCAAACAGTTGCAGGTCCAAGACCCGTCCTATTACTACAGCTGCCTAGAGGGTGGTACCAAAATTAAGGTTTGCAATCGTAGTCAATTTCAAAGGAATTGTGTATCTTTCATACAACACGTGCAGGTAGTGAGTTGAATAGTTTTAACAAAAGAAAACGTAAGAAAGAAGTTTCTTAGTAAGGTTCTAAATAGGTAACACTTGACTCCGTTTGAAAAGGTGTTCCTCGGACCCTTAATAATGGCATAACCGAGACTAATAATAACAATGGCCAAAATAGTCACAAAAGGGAGTTTTGGTGTGAATAAAGGTCTTCAAGAGGTGAAAATCACACACGCAGCTGTGTGGGAGAGGCAATCCGTGGCTGGCGGCCGATTAAGACGGTCCTCTGGTTCTGTCTTGGGCGAAGGCAGACCAGAAGCGATGAGAAAAGATACCTGTCGGTTCATACGTGAATAACGAATTAAGTTTTATTACGTACTATATAGTCAACATAAGGTAGCTCTGAACAGTGATATATCGGTAACCCTTGGTCGGCAACTCCGAGTTTGACGTGATGATAAAAAGAAGCAGCTATTAAACCAGTTTGAAACGGGCATTCCGGTGTCATTAGAACCATCCCTACCCCCATAGGGGAGGGGATCAATCTCCTTTAGCTGCCGTGGTGTGGGTGCTGCGGACCCTTAGCACTCGTGGTACCTCTGACGTTACTAGAGGAACCTCGAGCCGTACATTGGAGCCCCTCCCTGATTTGGAGTTTTTCGGATTGGGTTGGACTCGAAGGGGCAGTGGTTCCCGATACCCGTGGGTGATCGGGTACGTCTCCGGATGGGGTTGAGGGAAGCCATTAATATTCCCGCGTACTAGCCAGCATCGCTAGTAGAAGGTGTGCTAGATCACCAGGCGGCCCCACCGAGGTCATATCGGTAGCCTTCCCGTTTTGGAGTTGGCGCGCGTAAGTGGCGTATCCACTTCCATCCCGTCTTGAGTCCAGAGGACCAGATGGGGGGGGGGGGCTTGTTAGTCTCTAGCTCTTGCCCTATGGAAAGAGCCACGGAGGCGCCGGGCGCCCTTTTGGGACAGCTGGGTAACTCCCTGGTCCGGGTCCTTGGTCCTACGGTCCAGGACAAATGGGAGTAGAACCTCAGACATTAACTCCCATACATATCCACGCTTACCCTGAGGATAAAAGTGCGCAAAAGTGCTCTGTCCGGCTCTACCCATCCTTTTCGCTTCAAGGGAACAATTAACTGCCCATCGATCAAGCAACCCACCAGTCTGCATAGGAGTAAACTTTCCTTTGAGTGGCAATTATTGGGCACCACCATCCAACACGAAACCTAGAATACCTGAAAACTGAGATGTAAATGGAATGAAGAGGAGATAATGGAAAGAATATCACACAGATGAGAAATCTGACGAGCATTCGCCTACCGACCAGAGAAAGAAAATCAAGATAAGAGAGTACTGCCGACAGGAATCGAATCTGTGGCCTTCGGATGTAAGCCTCGTACTGGAGCATCTGTGTCCCATATCGCGTAGTATTGAATTAGTACAAGACCAATTACAGGCTTGTGGAATTATCCAGAATTGAAGGGCTAGGGGAAGGACAATGAAGTAACAAAGTGAAGACAAACAAAATTATCTGTAATACCTTAATTCTGAATTTCGGCAACCTCTAAGAGGTATGGATATAGATTCTAGCTGGGACAACAAAATCTGCCTTTTGATTTTACCGTTAAAGTAATGGTGACACCTTAGTTTGTGCATCTGAGCCATAAATGGAGTAGCATGTGTGGTTGAATGGTCACCCTTCTGTCTTCTCGAGCCAAAGGTTAAAGGTTCGATTTCTCGGTTAAGCCAGAATACTATTTCTTTAATTAAAATAATTGCCTAACCAGAGATTGCAACGTGAAAGTGGTGTGTCTTAAAGAGTAAATGAATGGGTTATCGTTTATAGAAACGCCTAACGAATTATGAGCATCAAAGCATCCTTTATGGGTATAGAAGTCAAAATTGAAAAGGAATTACGCTCCAATGTGCTTATTTTAATGCAGCTTCCGCAAAATGTTCCTAAAATGAACAGCGAGGTAGCGCAGGCGATAGCGTGACCTATAACCAGGGCTAGGTAGTTCGTATCGCTCGCCGTTCCCTATGCAGGTTGCGACCGACCCTCTCCCGGCATCCAAACAAGTTATAGATAAGAAACGCACAGCGGAGAGGCATTGAAACCGGCTGCTCAAAGAAAAAAAAAAGCTTATGAGATATTCGTAAATGCACATCTATTTAGATCATTGTGTCTAATATACACATTCTTATATCGTACATACGGATTTGCCTCTGTCTGATCTCATTATTTAAATAGGTACATTGTGGCAACACGCAAGCAATTATAACGTGGATTGTAACATTTCCTGATCGAATGTAAAATAATATCCAAACAATAAAATTAATTTCTTAAATATCTGAAGACTCTTACTAGACAAAATGCCAAAGCAGGGACTTTACTACATATTTACTCATCTGCAGCCGTATTACGCGGGCTGCTCAATAAAGAATCACCACTTTTTTTTGACAACGCACCTTTACTCATCTTCATAATTGTGATGTTCCTTCTCAAAATAGTCTCCCCTGAATGCGATGCCCTTGTCCCAGCGTTTCTGCCAGTCTTCAAAGACATGCTGGAAACCATTTTTGATAGATCCTTCAAAATCGCCTCCGCAGCCTTCACCACTGTTTCTGATGACGGATAGGGCCTCCCACGAAGGCGTTTCTTCAAGTTAGGGAATAGAAAAAAGTCACATGGGGCTAAATCCGGACTATAGGGACGGTGAGGTGTGCACTTCACGTTGATTTTTCCAAGATATTCAGCAACAACATTGGCAATATGCGGCCGCGCATTATCATGGTGCAGCATCCAGCCTGCTTCATGGAAATGTGATCTTTTGCGCCTGATATGGACTTGCAATGTTTTCAGGATATCCCTGTAGTATTGTTCAGTTACTGATGTGTGTGCACGTACAACATGCTGATAAACCATTCCATGAATATCAAAGAATGAGATGACCATAATTTTCCCAGCAGAAGCAGTCACTTTTGCTTTTTTGGGGGTTGGTGATGAAGGAGATTTCCACAATGAGCTTTGCTGTTTGCTCTCAGGATCAAAATGATGTAGCCAAGTTTCATCAGCAGTGATTGCGTTTGAAAGAAACTCCTGATTTTCCTCTAACATCAACTTCAACTGTATGTTACCTCCATTGCAGCGGTAGGCGATACTGAACATGTCTGAACCAGGAGTACCACCAATGAAACTACTACGGCGTGTTTGTTTCACATTAAGCTAACAGAATATAATAAGATTAAATTTTAGTGCGGAAAGTTATGATCGTAAAAAAAGTTATTGAACAGCCCTCGTATTAAAGTACTTCAGAAGCCTTTCAAATAAAAAACTCATTCTATGTCCCGTAAAACAAGATTTATTTGATTGATAATCTGTTGCAAATTTTTTAATGATTTCAGCTAATTTAGTTTCTACATCTGCCTTCTCTTTTTTCCATGTTTGCTTAAGTATCCCACTGAAACGTAAATGCAAATAATGAAGTAAATAAGTATATGAATAAGTACACTTCTCGAAAACATAATATGGTTCTACAGTAAATTTAGTTGCTCATCTTTGAAGCACAACAAAGGTGTTATTCGAATGTTTTCCTTCCTACCAACGTGCGCTGTGCCATGCAGTTACACCTATTTTGCAGTAATGAGTTGCATTCTACGATGAACCTTGCCCTTGCTAGTAGCGCTGCGTGGTATAGCCATGCCTGGCCGCTCTTACACTGCTGAAGGAAATCGGTACGAACTAACTAGCACTGCTTATTACCTTTCAGGATGTCGAGGGTTCGAGGCCCATGGCCGACATGATCCGTGTGTTTTTCGGGGGTCTCTCGGGTTATCGAGCGAATGAATACTGGGAAGGTTCCTTTCATCTCCCAAATTTCATCTCTCTGTATTTCACTTCGCCTTCAGCCGGTTGGTTCTTTCACGGTTGCAATGCTTCACAAGCGTCTCCCTCCTTCAGAAAGCCCTTGTGTGGGACGCCGATTGTACTAGCTCAGATCGCGGGGATTCGTTCTGGAAATTGAAGGTTCCTTGCACTCTTCTCTGTCATAGCTCCTGGATCGGCCATCATCTGCCTTTTTTCTCCTAACCTTCCCTGTTGAGGGACTGAGGTACAAAAGATCTAACAAGAATGAACACCCCCTCACTCCTTCCCCTGCTGTTCCTACTACCAACTGCACGTAAAAGCCACAAACCTGTGCATTACAAATGTAGTAGGAAGAGGTAACCGAATCGACGGTCGCATGTGGCAATATGCTGGTCCTCAAATTCCATACTAGATATTCTAGAAATTGTGATACCACAATTATAAATTGTGTACTTTAAAGATTAAAGTGATCTACATTTTCTACACAGTTCTGTAATATTTACCTGTTGCGGAAAATTTCCTCTGAATAAAGATAACTTTACAGAGCGTTACCAGAAAATTGTCATGTCGCTTAAATCAAAGCTCTTACAATCAATTTTGCAGAAACCAAAACATTAACATTTATTTTAATGTAAAGGAGGGTTTGGATTGGACTTCCTTTAAAAATAAAAGAATTACGTCATACCTTTGGAACTTACTGAACTGTTATATAAAATGGTTACTTATTAAACTTTTTTTAGATATACTGCTCACACATAAACATGACTTTTTATAAAAAAATATGCCTTATCAGGGCCTAAAACCACACCTTTCCGGTTAAATCTCGGGAGTAGGCTTTGGATGGAATGCAGAAATTTAAATATTACATATGTGATGAGGAAACTAACAATAGCAATTTAAAAAAAGCAGACCAAGAATAACAGAAAGAGCTAAAGTGATATTCTTAAATTAAGTGGCTGAATCTATGCTCAGGAAGCACATTAGGAATAACAACGCAACAAAACAAACAAAACTGAATAGGTTATGCTTTCCAAATGCGCGAAGATAGACTAAGAATGGAAGTTAATTGTTCTTTCACACTAGCCCTGTGTAGGAATTAATTGTACCTAATAGTGCTCCAAACTATAAAGCCCGGGCCTTAAAGTACTTACAGTATAGTAAGTCGCCATTAAGGTAGTTGTCTCATGTGTTTATGAGAACTCCTAGTGGTTTACCGGGAGAAACACGAGTCAGTTGGAGAATTTAATGTCATATCGGCACGTTGGCCATAGTAGCTCAAATGGTTAGAGCGGCTGGACGGAGACCAGAAGATCCGTGGTTCAAATCCCGGCTATGGCATTGAATTTTTCAGTCTGGCTCTACCCTTTCAAAGACTAAGAAAATAGAATTCATATATCAGTCGAAAGGAAGAAGAGAAGTAAATTGGACTTATCTTCATCACTCTGACGGTGAGAACGAAGGGAAAGGATTTAATTGGAATCATTTGTACTCTCCATCCTGTCTGCATAAAGAATACTAGAGTATAAGTTATATGTTTCTAGGTAAGAAGAAACAATCTGACCTTTAAACATTAGCGTGTTATCAGTGAGCTATCAGTGCGGGTGAGCTTGTAAAGTTAAGGTATGACTTTAGGAAAATAAAAGCTGGATATGTAAAGTAAACAAAAGAAAATCAGAATGTAAAACATATTTGGCACTCTAGTCTCTGTAACCTGAAAATATCATCCATATCCTTGAAATTATACACGGGACATTGCCAGTACGGTTCTTTTCGCCGATGACACTAGTGTCCTGCTGACCAGTACAAATTTAAACGAGTGTATAATTAAAATGAATTATGTTTCGAACTGTATGTCATACTGGTTTAAAGCGAACAAATTATCCGTGAATCTAGACAAAACAAAAGTGGTCAAATTTATAACCTGTCGTACGTCACATACTCAAACAAAAATCGGGATTACTGATAAGTTATTACAAGAAATTGACAGCATAAAATTTCTGGGCCTTCAAGTGGACAGATGTTTAGATTGGAAAGCTCACATAAATTATCCTACCTAAACTCAGCTCTGCCTGTTATGCTATCCGAGAGCTAGTTAATGTGAGTTCTATTGACACACTTAGATTAGTATATTATGCGTACTTTAACTCTATTATATAATACGGAATATTATTTTGGGGCAACTCAGTAGAAAGTAAAAAAATATTTCTTATGCAAAAGAAGGTTATAAGAATCATTACTAACACCCACAACAGATGCTCCTGTAAAGATCTTTTTAGAAGATTGAAGATATTAACGCTTCCTTGCATGTATATATTCTCGATCCTAATATTCTTTGTATGCAATCGTGCCTTATTTGCAACAAATAGTGTAATTCACAGAATAAACACTAGACAAAAGTATAATATCCATTATCCCAGTGCTAAACTTTCTTGCTTCCAGAAAGGTGTGCATTATGAAACTATCAAAATATTTGGCGCACTTCCTAATGTTCTTAAAGAGAAAAATGATAATTTCGGTGCTTTTAAAAATGCTGTTAGAGAGTACCTTTGCTCAAAATCTTTTTATTCTGTACAAGATTATCTGAATGACAAATTATCCTGATAATGCTTCTGTAGCTCTGTAAGTAGTATCTAACTGTTCCAATGACAAATCATTACCAATAAATCTTTGATGCATGTTGAAAGTTTATTTTTAATGTATATGTATTTAAGAAATAACAAGAATGGTATCCATTGCAAAAAGGTTGAGACGTACTGGCATAAGCCAAGTGAAAGCTGAACTAAAAAGCGTTTGATTTTGTATCATATATAATTATCCCTGCTTTGTTTTACATAATGTTGTTCATATTGCCTGTATACTATAATATGTGTCTTATGTTAACTTTTGTACATATATATGCTATTAAACTTTATACCTCTGGACATGTTCAATGTTCACAGCCTTTTCTGGCTACAAGTGAACCTACTGAACGCAAATCAATCTAATCTAATCTAGCAGTATTGTGAAAGATAATAATTTCTTTCTAAGGAAAAGAGGGGACAAACAAAATTTAATATTATTTTTAAGAGTTAATATCAGATTTCTTTTATAGTATCGTGACTGTCCTCTCAAGCAGTTGTAGTACTTCGTATGATAAATTATTTTAGATTTCATTCAAAAAGTACTTCTGCTGAGGAATACAAACATAAATAATGTATTTACATTAAGAAGAATAAACATGAAAACAGTAAACCAAATATTTAAGTAATTAAAAATACAAAATAATTCGTCACAATTAGATTTAATAATATGGGTACATGTAACAATTAGTACTTGTCTTAATAGCACCAGCCCATGAGTCGTCGATAAACAGTGGTTCATGAACGCTGTCCGTGGTCGTTATGGCAGAGAAAAATATTGAATATATGAGTCATATGTATCCCCTGACGATGTGGGTAAATTGGTAAAATGCAGAATAGAAGATATAGGAAGACAAGAAATATGGGGAAGTCTAGAAAAATGAAATCATTACAATTTTACAAGCAAATAAAAAGAAATTGGGGACGAGAAGCATATGTAGATTACTGCAATAGGCAAGAGAGAGACAGAGAGACAAAGAGAGAGACAGAGAGAGAAGGGTTAGCATGGATGAGAACAGGAACAATATTTCTAAGAGGGATTAGAGGTAGGGAAAAGGGAATTTGTGAATTGTGTGGGGGAAAAGAAAGCATTGAACACTATGTAACAGAATGCGAGGAGATTAATTGTTCTTTCACACTAGCTGTGTGTAGGAAGCACTATGAAAGAGTAGAGCTAGACTGAAATATTCAGTGCCATAGCCGGGATTTGAACCACGGATCTTTTGGTCTCCGTCCAGCCGCTCTAACCCATTGAGCTACTATGGCCAACGTGCCAACATGACATTAAATTCTCCAACTGACTCGTGTCTGGCTCTGCCCTTTCATAGGGCGTCCTACACACGGCTAGTGTGAAAGAACAATTAATTTCCATTAATTGACCTAATAGTGGTCCGAACTATAAAGCCCGGGCCTTAAAGTACTTACAACATAGTAAGTCGCCATTAAGGTAGTCGTCTCATTTGTTTATGAGAACTACTAATGGTTTACCGGGAGAAACACGAGTCAGTTGGAGAATTTAACGTCATATCGGCACGTTGGCCATAGTAGCTCAATGGGTTAGAGCTGCTGGATGGAAACCAGAAGATCCGTGGTTCAAATTACGCCTAGGCCATTGAATTTTTCAGTCTGATTCTCTCTTTCAGAATGCGAGGAGGTTGCAATGTGGAGAAAAAGGGTTTGGGAGGAAAAATGGGAAAAAGTAGAGAAGAAGATGGTAGCTATAAAAATGTTAACCGGAAGGAAGAAAAAAAAAATTTCAGTCTGATTCTCTCTTTCTGAATGCAAGGAGGTTGCAATGTGGAGAAAAAGGGTTTGGGAGGAAAAATGGGAGAAAGTAGAGAAGAAGATGGTAGCTATAAAAATGTTAACCGGAAGGAAGAAAAAAAAATTTTCAGTCTGATTCTCTCTTTCTGAATGCGAGGAGGTTGCAATGTGGAGAAAAAGGGTTTGGGAGGAAAAATGGGAGAAAGTAGAGAAGAAGATGGTAGCTATAAAAATGTTAACCGGAAGGAAGAAAAAAAAATTTTCAGTCTGATTCTCTCTTTCTGAATGCGAGGAGGTTGCAATGTGGAGAAAAAGGGTTTGGGAGGAAAAATGGGAGAAAGTAGAGAAGAAGATGGTAGCTATAAAAATGTTAACCGGAAGGAAGAAAAAAAATTTCAGTCTGATTCTCTCTTTCTGAATGCAAGGAGGTTGCAATGTGGAGAAAAAGGGTTTGGGAGGAAAAATGGGAAAAAGTAGAGAAGAAGATGGTAGCTATAAAAATGTTAACCGGAAGGAAGAAAAAAAAAATTTCAGTCTGATTCTCTCTTTCTGAATGCAAGGAGGTTGCAATGTGGAGAAAAAGGGTTTGGGAGGAAAAATGGGAGAAAGTAGAGAAGAAGATGGTAGCTATAAAAATGTTAACCGGAAGGAAGAAAAAAAAATTTTCAGTCTGATTCTCTCTTTCTGAATGCGAGGAGGTTGCAATGTGGAGAAAAAGGGTTTGGGAGGAAAAATGGGAGAAAGTAGAGAAGAAGATGGTAGCTATAAAAATGTTAACCGGAAGGAAGAAAAAAAATTTCAGTCTGATTCTCTCTTTCTGAATGCAAGGAGGTTGCAATGTGGAGAAAAAGGGTTTGGGAGGAAAAATGGGAGAAAGTAGAGAAGAAGATGGTAGCTATAAAAATTTTAACGGGAAGGAAAAGAAGGTAAGAAGTATTGGTGAGTTCTTGCAGAAAGTAAAAAAAAAAAAAAAGGCCAGAAATGTAAAGTATATAAGAAAGAAAAGTATATAAGAAAGGAAAATTAGGGGGAAGAATGGGACTAATTAAGTGACAAGGAGGCATGGAGGTTAAGAGCTACCTGGCAGAGCAGAAGACTAGGGTGCCATGTAAGCCAAGGTAGCAACAAGGTGAAGACAGATAAATAAATTGTAAACTGTGAAATTTTGGATTATGCACAATAAATCATCTAATCTAATCTAATGTATCCCATGATGTTTTTAAGGTAGTCCTATATAAAAGTCTAATGGAGCCAGACTGGTTAAGCAGTTGGCCCATATACTCCGATCCACAATCTGCTTTAGGCGAGGACACGTCTGCAACAAACACTTAAGTCCAGTAGAGCAGCTGTAGAAAATCGACGTAGAAATCTCTATTGATAATCTCATTAGATGGTCTCTGAGTATACCAGTACAAGCACAGTGCACCGAAAATTCACGTTTAGTATTTATTTGACCTAATCCTTGTTTCACATAAGTTTGCCCCGTATCTCCAAACGGTTACGTGACCTTATCACCTCTCATTGGCTACTATTGTAGTATAGACTGTTGTGCGGTAAAAATTAGTTCGTTATTTAACTTGGTGATATATCTTTATATGTTGGAAGAGAATTGTCAAATTTATATTTTCGTAACTGTTTGAATTAAATATATTACGCAACAGAGTTGGTCCTACGGGTCCAGGACTAATGGGAGTAGAACCTCTGACATTAACAACAGGTCAAGTTTGGACCTCCATGCCAAATCCTCTCCGTAGTGTAGTCCAGTCTAATCCAGTTGTAGTAAACTGGCAAAAGGCCCAGAGGTACCCTCCTAAACTATCGTTACGAAAATTTTCTTTCCAATTTGCTTTCTAATTATATCTGTATCTCATATATTATCAGTCATATAAAGTATATAAATCATAAGAAAAGTACTTGAACCTATTTAGAACCAAAAGACAGAAGTACATATATCCTCTTTCAGCAAGAATTGCCCATGCAGGTTCCACAATAGATTTAACAAGTTTTCCTTACATTTATCGGGAATATGGTTACATTTTGAAAACAGGGTACATAACAACAGAAAACTTCCAATCCCATAATAACATTTCAGTTCCTACAAACAGCATATCCTGGAGATATCAACATGATTACTTAATATACTTTGACTTATTAAAGCATCTCTTTGATATTTTAATTATTTTAAAATAATAGTTTTATTTTTACAGAACAGTATAAATGTAGTTCCACTCACGGAAGCTGATAACATATACAGTAATCTGTTTCTTCTTAAATTTAACCATGCCAAGTTTCAAAATTAATTAACTGAATTTTTTTTATATATAGGAAATATGCAGTAAGGAGATCTCAAATAGAACTTATTTTATAGAGCACCATTTTTTAATTAAAGGTGAAACGGTAAAGATTAAACGATTTGTATTGAATAACTCTAATAAAGTGTAACGGCTATTCATATTTCACTCCAATACTTTCTATACAGAATAGATAAATTCAAAATTGCTGTCATACTTTCTGATTCTAAAGCAGCATTATGTGCAATAAGTTCATATAAAATGAGGTCAATCCAAATTAAAAAATGTCACAAAATGATCCAACAACTTCAAAAACTACAGAAAATAATTATATTACAGTGGATACCTGCACATTGTGGAATTGCTGGAAATGTATCAGCTGATTTTCTTGCCAAAAAATGTGCAAATTTAATTCAGAACAAAATTAAAAATTTATATCCATAAAAGATTAATTAAAAACAAATATAAAAACAAACAAAACCAATCAATATCTAACAAAGCCAAAGATAAAAAATGGAACATTTTAATTAAAAATCCGGAAATTATTCCAGAAATACCACATAAAGCTGCAGTAGCAAAATTAAGATTACCTGAGGAACATGATTATTTGGCCAAACACTTACACGGAATAGGAATTTATACAAGTCCTCTGTGCAACAAAGAAGAGGAAATGACCGAAGAACATCTTCTAACCTGTGAACCCTACCTGCCGGACCCACTACACAGAAACATTGGAGAGCAAGAGAGCTAATGGCTTCATTGCCAAAGTCTAGCATTTGACAACAAAGAAGAGGAAATGACTGAAGGACATATTTTAACCTGTGAAGCCCTACCTGCCGGACCCACTACACAGAAATACTGGAGAGCTAGAGAGCTAATGGTTGCATTGCCAAAGCCTAGCATTTGACAACAAAGAAGAGGAAATGACTGAAGAACATCTTCTAACCTGTGAAGCCCTACCTGCAGGACCCACTACACAGAAATATTGGAGAGCAAGGGAGCTAATGGCTTCATTGCCAAAGCCTAGCATTTGACAACAAAGAAGAGGAAATGACTGAAGAACATCTTTTAAACTGTGAAGCCCTACCTGCCGGACCCACTACACAGAAATATTGGAGAGCAAGAGAGCTAATGGCTTCATTGCCAAAGTCTAGCATTTGACAACAAAGAAGAGGAAATGACTGAAGGACATCTTTTAACCTGTGAAGTCCTATCTGCCGGATCCACTACACAGAAATATTGGAGAGCAAGAGAGCTAATGGCTTCATTGCCAAAGCCTAGCATTTGAAAACAAAGAAGAGGAAATGACTGAAGGACCTCTTTTAACCTGTGAAGTCCTATCTGCCGGATCCACTACACAGAAATATTGGAGAGCAAGAGAGCTAATGGCTTCATTGCCAAAGCCTAGCATTTGACAACAAAGAAGAGGAAATGACTGAAGAACATCTTTTAACCTGTGAAGCCCTACCTGCAGGACCCACTACACAGAAATATTGGAGAGCAAGAGAGCTAATGGCTTCATTGCCAAAGCCTAGCATTTGACAACAAAGAAGAGGAAATGACTGAAGAACATCTTCTAACCCGTGAAGCCCTACCTGCCGGACCCACTACACAGAAATATTGGAGAGCAAGAGAGCTAATGGCTTCATTGCCAAAGCCTAGCATTTGACAACAAAGAAGAGGAAATGGCTGAAGAACATCTTTTAACCTGTGAAGCCCTACCTGCCGGACCCACTACACAGAAATATTGGAGAGCAGGAGAGCTAATGGCTTCATTGCCAAAGCCTAGCATTTGACAACAAAGAAGAGGAAATGACTGAAGAACATCTTTTAACCTGTGAAGCCCTACCTGCCGGACCCACTACACAGAAATATTGGAGAGCAGGAGAGCTAATGGCTTCATTGCCAAAGCCTAGCATTTGACAACAAAGAAGAGGAAATGACTGAAGAACATCTTTTAACCTGTGAAGCCCTACCTGCAGGACCCACTACACAGAAATATTGGAGAGCAAGAGAGCTAATGACTTCATTGCCAAAGCCTAGCATTTGACAACAAAGAAGAGGAAATGACTGAAGAACATCTTTTAACCTGTGAAGCCCTACCTGCAGGACCCACTACACAGAAATATTGGAGAGCAAGAGAGCTAATGGCTTCGTTGCCAAAGCCTAGCATTTGAGAACAACAACAATAATAACAAAAACTCTAATTATGTGAGATTTATGGAATAAATGCAGTTAAAACTCATGCTAAGTATTAACAACAGTTATGTAACAGAAAAGATACAAACAGATATCACTATGATAATTGTAAACTTAAATTATCAGATCTTTTTGATAAATATGTATCCCGAAAGTCATAAAGTAAAAATAACTAAAGTAATTGGTACTCATTTACAAATACACCGTTATAAATGGCGTATTTTCTATGAGTAGCTACAGCAAACTTTCAGTGAGACATTCAAATATTCTTGATACCAACTGAGAAAAACATAATGAACTCACATATTCATAAATATTCTAAACGGCAGAGTTTATTCTTGTATTTATAAAGGCAGGATATTTCTGGAACTGTTGTCGCTTTCCCACCAACCTTAACCACTCTTCGTGCTCTTCCAAAATTAGTGGTAATTAGTGCTGACATTGTTTGTAATTACATATTCCATTTGCTTAGTTGGCACTAAAAATTATAAATTTGGGCTACTTTTGTTTCTGGTATAGTACTTTCATTTTACATTTATGTAAAAGCTACAACATTTTGTATATAATATAAGCAATAATTTAAAAATTTAAGCTCTTTATTTCATGTTTCATCACTGTTATTGTTGTTATTGTTATATTGAGGCTAATCCTTATTTCACATAAGCTTGCCGCGTAATCTCTTAACGGTCACGTGATCTTACCACCTCTCATTGGCTGTTATTACAGTATAAACTGTTGTACGGTAAAAATTAGTTCGTTATTTAACATGGTGGAAGAGAATTGTCAAATTTATATTTTCGTAACTGTTTTAATTAAATATATTACGCAACAGAGTTGATTTATCTGAAATGCATGTTAATTCTTAAACGAAGTAAAGAGGAGGTTCCTTTGCTCTCAAGCACATGACACGATAGCACGTGATTTAGCGGTAGTGATGACATATTTGTTTATATGACTTTTATCACTGACCTTGTTTTGAACTGGATTAGTCATATATTGCCATTCGACGGTGTGTTGTGCCGAGTGCCAGAGCTAAATTATTTTATTGATCGTTTATTGCGCGTGTACTTATTATACGTATAATGACAGAGTCTACCGCCAGTTTTTGGCTGAAGCATCGCAAGGGAAAACCTTTACAAATCGGCGAAAAAAGAATTGTGGTGCATGTGTTTAATGCACTCACAAAGAGGGATCCGTCTTTGTCAGTGAGAGAAGTGGAACAGCTGTGCTCTGAACTTACACGTGTGTTAGATGCGTAGGAACATCGCGACATGAAATTGAGACAACAGGAAAACTTACCACTCCAGGGGCGATATTGCTGTGTGGCGAAGACATTATTTAAGGACAATCAGAGGTACCTGGATAAAAGTCGGGATACCTTGACGAGACTTGGGTGAATGAAGGACACACGACAAGTATAGCGTGACACGACTTTTAAGACTGAAGAACAAGCATTTTTGCAAGGTATGTGTGCTGGTTTTAAAAAAAAATCGCAGTGGAAAAGGCCGAAGGCCTTTCATTATAAACTTGCTCAGTTTCATTGTAAACTTGTATTTTTGCATGTCTTTATATTCTTATTTGTATGATTTTATCTATCTTTCTGGCAATTATTATGACGTTTACTGCAGGTTTAAATGTGACGGGAACGCACCGCCTATGTCCTATAGCGCGAAAGTATTAGCCAATTAGGATGAGGGGGAAGGTAGTTGAACACGGAGAGATACATGTCAACGGGGCAAGGTTATATGAAACAGAGATTAGTAAAACTATTCGCATTCATAAAGAAACTTTTAGTTGCTAAAGTGGGCTTAAAATCAATCATTATTATAAAATTGTGAATTGTCTGTAAAATGTGGTGATTCTGTGTGATTCAGCCGTGTGCACTACCATTTATGTTTTTTCAGCGCTTGGCCAAATTCTCTGGTTTTTCTACTTCAAACTGAAAACAGATAATAAGGAAGAGGTTATATTTACTGCAGAAAATATGAAATGCCATTATTGAACTGTATAAAAATAATTTTTCCGGTAATTTTAAGGCTGAAATATCAAATAAAATGACAGTAAACATTTGTGTTTTTATGCTTTACCAAGCATAAAGTAAACGTGCTGACAGATAAGATACATAATAGCTAAAGAGTGCTATAGTATTGTGTCAAATGTGATTTGCTACAAATACTTCAGTTGCACCTAGGTAAACCTGAAACAAAACGAAGACAGTGGTGTGTCCGACGATGGACGGAGAAGTCAAAACAGCAGAATTTTCCATAAACTCACAGTTCGATCAACATTTTCATAGTGAATTTCACACAAACAAACATTGTGAGCCTTCTCAGAAAGTACTCACACTTCGAACAGGGCAATCTGGTTTAATAAGTCAATTCCTTAAAGACATATGCCAGACAATGATAAGAATATTCCTTGGAGCAAACTTCAAGTTCCGGAATACCCTTCATTTCTTCGAAGCATTATAGTAGATGAATTTCGAATGAGATTACACTTCGAAAGAATTATTTTGACAGGTGTTAGCAGGATACACCGGCATATGAAATCTTACGTTGAAACAACAGACGTTCTGAGTACAAGACTTATTGCTGGAAAATGCGATGTGATTCACTTGTATTTGTTCCAGAAATACTGAGCAAATTATGCAACGGTTGCACCATGTATTTACCACGGATTGACAGTGTTATAGTCTAGAGGCACACAAGGGAATAAAGTGCTTATTTTGTATTCGAATGCTGAATCAATGCCACTATAATGTTAACAGTTATTTACCTCTGCAGTAGCGTAACTTATAGCAGAAGAATTGATAAATTGTGAGGGTTGTTCAATAAAAAATGATCACAATTTCTTTTTGACAACGTACCATCTTTACTCATCCTCATAATTTTGATGGTCCTTCTCAAAATAGTCTTCCCCAAATGCGATGCACTTGTCCCAGTGTTTCTGCTAGTCTTTAAAGAAATGCTGGGCACCATTTTTGAGAGATCCTTCAAAATCACCTCCGCAGCCTTCACCACTGCTTCTGATGATGAATAATGCCTCCCACGAAGGCGTTTCCTCAAGTTAGGTAATAGAAAAAGGTCACGTGGGGCTAAATCCGGACCATAGAAAGAGTGAGGGATGCACTTCACGTTGATTTTTGCAAGATATTCAGCAACAACATTGGCAATATGCAGCCGCGCATTATCGTGGTGCAGCATCCAGCCTGCTTCATGGAAATGTGGTCTTTTGCGCCTGATATGGACTTGCAGTGATATCAGGACATACCTGTAGTATTGTCCAGTTACTGATGTGTGTGCAGGTACAACATGCTGATAAAACATTCCATTAATATCAAAGAATTCAAATCATGTCAGAGCATCTACTCCATTAGTCCTGGACCCGTAGGACCAAGGACCCAGGTCTCCTTCTACCAGGGATTTACCGAAGTATCCCGAAAGGGCGCCCGGCGCCTCCGAGGCTCTTTCTATATGGCAAGACCTAAGACTAACAAACCCCCTCATCTGGTCCTGTGGACTCAAGACGGGATGGAAGTGGATACGCCACTTACGCGCACCAACAACAAAATGGTAAGGCTACCGATATGACCTCGGTGAGGCCGCCTAGTGATCTAGCACACCTTCTACCAGCTATGCTGGCTAGTACGCGGGAATATTAATGGCTTCCCTCAACCCCTTCCGGAGATGTACCCGTTCACCCACGGGTATCGGGAACCACTGCCCCCTCGAGTCCAACCCAATCCGAACAACTCCCTATCAGGGAGGGGCTCGAATGTTCGGCCCGAGGTTCCTCTAGTAACGTCAGAGGTACCATTCCATGAATATCAAATTTCCCAGCAGAAGCAACCACTTTTGCTCTTTTGGGGGTTGGTGATGAAGGAGATTTCCACACTGAGCTATGCTGTTTGCTCTCAGGATCAAAATGATGTAGCCAAGTTTCATCAGCAGTGATTACGTTTGAAAGAAACTCCGGATCTTCCTCTAGCATCAACTTTAACTGCATGTTACCTCCATTGCAGCGGTAGGCGATACTTAACATGTCTGAAATTGCCTGGTTCTCACAGGCGGGAACCAGGAGTACCAATAATAAAACTATTACGGCGTGCTTATTTACATTAAGCTACCAGAATATAATAAGATTGAATTTTAGTGCGAAACATTATGATCGTAAAAAATGAGGATTATTCTTTATTGAACAGCCCTCGTGATATAATTTATAGCATCTACAAAACAGCATTTTTAAAGGTCCAGTGAGAGGTCAATGTTATAAAGATTACCTCGTCACCAGAGCCTGTGTTAACACGATGTAACTCTCAGGTGCAAGGTGTTAGTTACTCTAGAATGAACCATTTGAAGATATTAAATCAGTTGTAGAAGGCATTAGTCTCACTAGAGGATTCTATAAGGATTTTATAACTTCTGAGTGGCTTTGTTTGGATTGTAGCGATCATCAAGAATCTACAACAATTGTTGAGAATGCTAAAATGAAATTTAATGATGTCATTACAAGAGAATCGGCGTGAACTTCTAACATATTCAATGCAGATGATTCAAGTTTCCTATCTGGTTGCAGTATTATTGGTGGAGAATAAGATTTTCCGGAAGAAATAGCGGCCAGTTAACTTAATATTTTAAATCATGCACCGGCTACTTCTTGCAATCTCAATCAGCCCTTCACAGTCTACACCAAACCACCACACACAGATGGAGAAGCACTTGGTGACAAACTGAGCATCTGTATAAAAGATCCGCAACGAATGCATTACCTACTTAATACAGGGTTTAAACTCCAACGCTGTTTAACTTTTATTCACTAATAGCTAGTTTATTTTAAGGACACGAATACAGCAGGTTTCGTTACAATATATACCATAACAAGTGCCAGGAATTGAAGTACAGTAAGCTTTAAAACGTGTTTAGTCTTCTTTTTGTGCCTTTAATTTGATGAATAAGTTCCCTACACGTATCCCAAAATTACTGCAAACTTCGTAAAAAAAATTGATAGGGTCAACACGAAAAAATCAATGCTACGGCAGGGATTTGAACCACGGATCTACTGGTTTCCGTCCAGTCGCGCTTACCCATTGAGCAACCATGGCCAATTTGTCATCATGACCTTAAATTCTCCACTAGCTGTATATGGCTAGTGTGAAGAAATGAATAATATGAGTTAAATGATGAAGCCTGGGACTCAAGTACTTACAATAGTAAGTCGCCACAAACAGTTTATCTCGGATGCGAGAGCCCCTAGTGGGAAATATACGAGTCAATTGGAGAATTTAATTTCATGACGCCAAGTTGGCCATAGTAGCTCAATGGGTAAGAGCGAATGGACGGAAACCAGTAGATCCGTGGTTGAAATCCCGGCTGTGGCATTGAATTTTTCGTGTGGACTCTGCAATCCAACACCTTAGCCTGTATAAGGCTGGTGTGAATAAATGAATAATTTCCATCAATTAACGTCGTAAAAAATGTAAAGCAGCAATACTTTAACATGGATGTTAGGATTTTGAGTAGTGAGATGGAGAGACTTTTTATAACTGCAGCACATGTAAGCTATAGTGGGCCCTTTGTGCTTCCAACAAGACCCCTGAGAGGGACAAAAAAAAGGCCTCTAGCTCGACAACCGCAGACTAGAGGGCTCCTATCTCTTTTGACTCGGTATCTGATAATATGACCGAGTCCCATAGCCAATTATTATTTAAATACATTAATAATTTACAATAATTAACAATAATACTAATAACAATTTAGGGGCATTTATTAATTATAACTTGCATGCAGAGTAAATAGCTACATTTTTGTATATGTAATATAAAAAAGTACATGCAAGTTTTACAATAAATTTACAAGCCCATGCAGAGATAGGTATAGCAATTTCTTAGTAAATAAAATAAATAAAAGTTTAAAAGTACTATGAGGGAATTCATAATATAATATATCAGTTAAAACATGAGGGAATAAAAATCGCAATAAAATGTTGTCCAGTTAGAGCCTATAAAATTCTTTATATTTATCTCTAGAAAATTTTGTTGTTATTTTATTTAAATAATAATATAGTTTCTTTTTTCTAATTATTTCATTTATCATTTTATTCTGGATGTATTTACCATATTCATCTCTTAATAATAAAGTATTTTCGCATTGCCATATACTATGTTCAGGGGTACCTACTTGTCCACATGCACATAAATTACTGTCTCTTTGACCGAAGCGATGTAAGTACTCGGGGTACGGACCATGACCTGACAAATAATGCAGTAGACCATGTGTTGGCTGTAATAATCTCATTAATAATCTTTTTTTATATCGGGTAAAAACGAGTAGGTCCAACTATCTTTTACACTGGTATCCCATTCATCCTGCCAGGTTTCTGTAATTTTTTCATTTAATTCTAATTCATCTTCGAACCTAAACCCCGCTAACTGAGAGACTCTTAAATTGTTGCCTTTACGTAGCCAGTAACGCGCAGCTCTTTTTCTTATCTCTAGGTCTATTGGTAAGACACCTAAAATAACGAGCAGGGCATCAGTAGGAGTGGTGGAAAATGCTCCTGTTAGTCTAATTAGAGTTTTCCTCTGCATACTTCTTAATAGTGTTTTACAATCTGCTAAGTGTACTCTTTCCCGCCAACAGCTACCACCATACCCCACTATAGAAGTTAAAATTGCATTGTTATAAATCTTTATTACCCTGTAGGGTATTTTCCCATTATTCAAAGATATTCTTATGAGTTTATTCATTACTTTAAATGTCTTTGCAACCGCTTCTTCCACGTGCATCTTAAAAGTCATGGATTCATTAAAATATACACCTAAAATTTTTATGATGTTGTCTCTCGTAATAGATTTATTACTTATTTTTATTATTGGGAACACATAAGTTTGCCTTTAAGAGCATAAGTTTGTGCCCTGAGAGGGACACCCGGAAAACGACCAATTTCGAATAACGATGTGAACTAGTAAGTACGGGGTCCCTAGCCATTCCAACATGACATTAAACCTGAGGCCGGTAGTCCTGCTTTAGTCTCCCGAAAACTGGGAATTCGTAACAGACAACTCCCAGAAAGGAAAGGCCCACCAAGCTCAAAGACGAAAATTTCCACAGCGCAAAATTCACCATCTTGCTGCAACATACAAACCGCTGTAGTCTAAGCCTACAACCGGGAAACACATCAATGACGAACAGGAAATTCTAATGGAATCACCGAAGACTGGGAAAGTATAAGGCGACACACACAAATGTGCATATATGTAAGTGTGTGTGTGAGTGTGAAATGATGGCATAATATATTGTGTTTAAAATGAAATGATATCTTTCAGATAGTAGTTTTGAGAATGAATTTGTACTTCATGTGTAAACAAGGAGTGTTAGATAGAGTCAACATGAAAAATTCAATGCCATGGCCGGTATTTGAACCATGGATCTCCTGGTTTCCGTCCAGTCGTTCTAACCCATTGAGCTACCATGGCCAAAGTGCCGTCCTGACATTAAATTCTCCATTTGACTCATATGTTTCCCCGGTAGACCACTAGGGGCTCTCGCATCCGAGATACACCGTTTGTGGCGACTTACTATCGCAAGTACTTAAGTCCCAGGCTTTATCATTTAACTCTTATTATTTTACTTAATTGATGGAAATTAATCATTTCTCCACACCAGCCGTATATAGGCTAGATAGAGTCAACATGAAAAATTCAATGCCATGTCCGGGATTTGAACCACGGATCTTCTGGTTTCCGTCCAGTCGCTCTTACCATGGCCAACGTGCCGTCCTGACATTAAATTCTCTATTTGACTCATATGGTGAACCACTAGCCTATATACGGCTAGTGTGAAGAAATAATTAACTTCCATCAATTAACTAAAATAATAAGAGTTAAATGGTGAAGCCTGGGACTCGAGTACTTACAATAGTAAGTCGCCACAAACGGTGTATCTCGGATGCGAGAGCCCTTAGTGGTCTACCGGGGAAATATACGAGTCAAATGGAGAATTTAATGCCAGAAGGCACGTTGGCCATGGTAGCTCAAAGGTTAAGAGCGACTGGACGGAAACCAGGAGATCCGTGGTTCTAATCCCGGCCATGGCTTTGAATTTTTCATGTTGACTCTATCTATTAAAAAACCTTAGGCTATATACGGCTAGTGTGGAGAAATGATTAATTTCCATCAATTAACTAACCAGCTTTTGTCATTTTGTGCTAAAGTGCTTCAATTAGTTGTATCACTTATATGTTCTATTGCCGAGTGTACATGCCAAATAGTACAGGCCATTTATAGGTACTGACATTAATTAATTAACTTTTTCTAGAATTAAAACTTCTTAAAACTGCGAAAACAGGATTGAGGAATAATCACTGTAGATTTTAAACTTAAAAACGGGATTTGAATATTAGAATTAAAATGAAAGACACTTCTCTGGAAGCATATGATGCTTAATTCTATAAAATAGTTGTGAAATAGAGAACAATTAGGTTGTTTCGTAAACATAGCTAGGCGTGGTCTCCAATGCGTCAGATTATTGATATTATTCCCTCTTTCACATATGAGTTTATGGAGGCAAAGAAATTGTTTTATTCCATCCAAAATATTCGATATGAGATTTTAAATATGCTTTGAAGGATCAATTCTGGCACCACTATTATTCATTATATTCATGCACGACCTTGCAAATACAAATCCCATATCCACAGCTATGTCTGCCGATGACACCGTTATTTTCTGTTCGCATCCAGACTTAAGTACTGCAATCAACAGGCTACAAATATCATTAAATATGTTGTCTAAGTGGTTCAAAATGTGGCGAGTATTATTAAATACTAATAAAACAGAAACGAAAATAGTCTCCTTAAGATCTTATCAAAATCCACCCCCAATGGATCTGCAGGGAAAGCATCTAACATGGAAGCCTCCAGAAACACCAGTCAAATATTTGGGCGTAATGCTTGACACTAAATTAACCTGGAATTCTCATATATCTTACATTTCCAAAATAGCCATTTCTAGAATTAAAAATCTGTATCCATTGTTACAGAAGGAATCACAGCTTGATCTGGAGTGCTCAATATTGATCTACAAGTCTCTTATACGCGCCATAATTTCTTATGCTGCTCCTTTATGGCGTGCAGCCAGCAAAACCCACATTCATCGACTTCAGGTTATACAAAACAAATTTCTCCGCAGTATTACAAAGGCTCCATGGTTCATTAGAAATGATCAACTCCATCAGGAACTTGGTATTCTTCCCATACATCTGTACTTCAAATTGATATCAAAGGCATTCTTCGTTAGATTATCCGAAGTACCAGGCGCTGTAACCTATGACATTGGAGGACGAAACTTCGAAAGGACCACATTGAAATGAAAACTGCCTCAAGACATCCTACTCACTGATTTAGAAGATAGCGACTTTTCTCACTAATTCAAAGTATATCCTCTGTTTTTCTCATAACACTGATTATAATCTAGCATCGCATACCTAACCTCACTTTTCAATTATTATCCATCTTTTTTAATGTTATTGTGTTAGTTATCCTGTTACATACTTTGTCTTTTATTATCTTTCATTTAAATGTGTTTTAATTGGTTTCTGTTTATATTATACATTTATCACCTCTTGTATAAGTTAGAGGACAGTAATTCCTCAGTTGTTAATTTGTATGCAATACTTATGTAATTTATCAATGACTTGTATAGCATTTGCTGATCAGCCAAATAATAAATTTAAAAAATATATGCTTTGGAGGTTCTCTGAACAAAAGAATTAGAGGATTGTTGTTTACATGTGTCTAAGAGCTCGCTTTATATAAACAAATAATAAAAACAAATTGTGTATAATATAGAATGAATTATTATATTCATATAAATATTACCAAATTGGTGTAAATAAATGTCAACTTAATGTGAACTTGGTATTTAAGTCCACTATCTTTAAAAGCTAGAATACGTAGTTTTGACATCTGGAAATACATTATATATATATAGATAAAATGTAATTTGTTATTTTCTGATGAACTGCTCAAACTCTTTTGGTTAAAAAATCAAATGCTTCAAACACTGAAACGCAATTTTGAATTGTCTGTAAGTAGTACGTGAAGATTTTTTATTCGAATTAAATTTTCAAAGAACTGCAAAGGCAAAACCAAGTTGCAGGGAACCTGCGGAACTTACTAAATTATAAAGTTTATTCCAAATAGTATTTTTATTAATTTAACTTTCGTCTATTACGAAATACTCCTTGCTGTACATTAAAGAATCCAAAAGCTGAGTTTCGTGATTGTTTTAGTGAAACATGTGAACACGGACGATTCTCATTTGTTTGTCACAAGAGTTCATAACCACACTAATTTATACAACTGAGAATCTTCCATCCTTGGGCATTTCCTTCAAGAAATTGTCTTATAAAACTGCTGCCGACCTTCTGGAAAGAGTTGCATACTCACCTCCGTATAGGCCATCGCCAGTAAACACAGCAGCGCTATACAGCATAACAAACGTGTATTCATTGCAAACGTCACGTATCACTTTGCTCAACAAAATGGTGGCCTTATGTTCGAGAAACTTCTATTTATACTGTCTGAGTGTAACCTTCACAAAATGTGTTCTGTTGTTCTTCCTGTGTACGTGAAAATATCATCTTCCATAAGATGTGGATATAATTTTCTTTACATTCCATGATGCAACATAAACGTGCCCTTGTGGGTGGAATGAACACGTTAGAGGTTATTAAAGCAAGGTCAACTAACGCATCCATAATAGGTTCTTCTTCCTGTTACCATACAGCATTCCTTGACAATTTAAAACTTTAAAGTTTTGCATAACATGTTAAGGAGAAGAGCTTTGTTATGTGTTCAAGTCGTCAGGAAGATGAAGTTCACAAGATGTCAGTCGCCTTCAATTTTTTCAAATTATTATGCAATATTCGTTAATTTTCACAAGGACTAGAGGATTTATGAAATATGTGGGGTGTATTCAACAGGCAAGTATCAAACGCCATTTGTTCTGGACCTTTTATTAATTCCTTTCAGTATTATTTAAGTTAATATTTGGAAGAATTGTCAGTCCAAGATATTCTGTAACCAAGATGCAGTTTCTATTTCGGACCAGGACCGGAATGTGTATAAGAGAGAAAGGAACACCAATGGCACATTGTGGTATGACTAATATGTTCAAGACTTAAAGGTGCCATCAAATAAGGCTGATCTTAGGAATATCTACATCTGAATGTGTTATTTTGTATAAATAGGTAAATTTATCAACTTCATATTTTAGTTAATAGATGGAAATTAATCATTTCTCCATACTAGCCGTATAGAGGCTAAGATTTTTGATAGATAAAGTCAACATGAAAAACTCAATGCCATGGCCGGGATTTGAACCACGGATCTCCTGGTTTCCGTCCAGTCGCTCATATCCTTTGAGCTACCATGGCCAACGTGCCGTCCTGACATTAAAGTTATTTGACATTATATGAGTCAAATGGAGAATTTAATGTCAGGACGGCACGTTGGTCATGGTAGCTCAAAGGATAACAGCAACTGGACGGAAACCAGGAGATCCGTGGTTCAAATCCCGGCCATGGCATTGAATTTTTCATGTTGACTCTATCTATTATCAACTTCTATTTACGGAAGAGGTGTCCATATCGAAGATGGCTTAATAAAACTAGTTTAAGGATTTTGGCGAGAGTTTTGTAAGATCAAAAAATGTAAATCAAGGAATACTAATTGCCTACAAATTTGACACAAACAAAACAATACCGAGCAAGAAGGCAAGCCAAGTCTCTGACCTCGTGTGTCAGGTCAGTCCATTTTGTGATTAAGCTGACATAGCAAAGGTGCTCAAAGCAGCAGAGCAAAATCAGCTCCTATCACGTGATTTATTCCACATATAGAACGTATTCTAATGTCCCTGATTGGCTAAAGTTAGATATGTATCGATTCCTACTGGATGAAAACGGGAAAGGAACACACTTACTCCAGCCAATGAAGGGTGGTTGGGTAAAATTATATTTCCCTAAACCGAAGTAATTTTAACTTAATTCTAAATGCCTAATTGATTTAAAAAAAACTTATCTCCTAAACTGGGATAAGTTAGAGCTTCCATATCATTATAGGCCTAACAGAAATATAATATTTGCGTCCAGTACCCAGTAAAGATTTACTGTCAGCGGGAGCTAGCACAAGAAAACTTCTTAAATTCTACCAATTTATACTTTCCGTTTCTTTTATATAGTGTTATCTATCGTATTACTATGGTGCTTAATACAAACTGAATGGGGTATGACGAAACCAATGTGTAGGAAACAAGAAAACACTCAAGATGCAAGTGTTTGAACGATTCTAGAATTGAAGTGGAATGAACTATCAGAAGGTATGACTGCTCTTGACTCAACGGTATTTGTATTATGAAGGACAAGCGCATTTGTACTGATGATATAAGATTATACCCAACTGAATAAGCAATTTTGCACTTTGTTTGTTGGTTGGTTGCCCAAAGAGCAAACTAGATGTAGCAGAATCTTCTGAAAGAATCATAATAAGGCCAGCTTGCCAAGTGTGGTAATAATGTCAAGGTTATGTTATGTCCCATTCGTGATGAAACGAACTCTGATGTCTCACCAAACAGAAAGAACTCGAAGCATAATATTTAAAGAGGAATATGTCAGTTCATGAACTAAAGGTTACTGCAAGAGATAATCAGCTGTTGTAAGTTGTCAGTCAAAAATGTCTATAAAATCAACAAGTTACTTTATCATAATTAATGACGTGTTGTGGAAACCGAAAATATACTTAATAACAGACAAAAATAGCTCCTTTTTAACATTTATTTTGAGGTTGTTGAGGTAGTTCTAATTTAGTAATAGCAATTTCATCAAAGGGTTAATATCTACTAGCCTACTAATTTCGTAAGAAAGAAATTCAAATTATCAGATATGTCTATATTTCTTTCTAGTTCGACTGATGATGAAAATAATGTGTTTCTTTCTTTTGAAATCGATCTCCATTATAAAGAATTAACACCATTTTCGTAAGATAAGTGAAGCCTTTTGTTACAAATATTTATATTTGTGTAACATTATCTATGTTTATGACTTACAAACAGCTGAAGAGCATTTGTGTTTTGTTATTTGACAGGTGTGCCAACTCCCAAAAAAAAAAGAAAATCCGCCAAATTTAAAATCTTCACTCTAAAAATGAAATGTCACTTTATCTTCAAAACAAGAGCTAATCTATAATTTTTATGGTAATTTTTTAATTCAGCAGATGGAAATACATGTAAATTCACCATTTTTAAGCCCGAAACATTTTCATTGTGACCCAGTGTTATAGAGCGTTCACAAATTAATTGCATGTCTAACCTTCGAAAAGTCTGTGTCATACTACATGAAACAATTTCAGCCTTGATAACAAACAATAAACGTTACTTAATTGAGATAAATGAAATATATTTGAAGACTTTGTCAAGAAGTTAAATATCTATGCACTTTGTAATGGCTTTGTTTGTCGAAAATAAAAGAAGGTGATGTGTTCCGTAAAAGATTGCATATGTACAGTGGTCGACATAAGTATTTGGACGTAAACATATTTATTACTTATATTATTTTAAAGCTACGCAGAGTAATCATACGTAAACACAACTGGTACAAAATAAACTTGAGTTTTCTATTAAATATATAAACTCATAAATAGCAACTAAAACTAATTTGCACTACAAGGAGAAATAAAACGGTTACTTTACATCTGGGCATAAGTATTCGAACAGAGAACAGCTAGTATTTAGTTATCATCCCCTTTCTTTGAATTACTGCTGATAATCGTTTGTACATTGTCTGTGTGTGTACTTTAGTAGCTGCAGAGTCCATATTTCTCCACTCTGTTTGAAGAAGTTCTTTCAGATGGTGCTTGCTTTTGATATGATGCTTCCTCACATGCTCCTCGAGTTCCTTCCAGATGTTCTCTATAGGATTTAAATCTGGAGATTGGGGCGGTGTCTTCAAAGTGAGGAGTGTTGTACACGATCCAAAGCCTTACAATTTCAGCAGTATGCTTCGGATCATTGTTCTGCTGGAAGTAATAATCATGTCCTAATCCCAGCTTCTCTGCACTCTTTTTAAGATTGTTTTCACGAATTCTCTTGTGTTCAAATTTGTCCATGATCCCATCTATGAACACCAGTTCCCCAAAGCCAGATGAAGCTATACAACCCCATACCATCACACTACTGCCACCATGTTTCACTGCAGCTACCATGTTCTTAGGTTCCCATTCTGTATTTGGCAGTCTCCACACTTTAAGACGTCCATCACTCTTGTATAAGCAGAATTTGCTCTCATCCAACAAGAGAAGCTTATCCCAGAATTCTGTTGATTTCACGACATACTGTTTAGCAAATCCTATACGCTTTTTCTTATTCATATTATTAACATATGGTTTCTTCCTAGGAACGCGGGCAATGTACCCAGTACTATATGAAACCCGTTCAACTGTTCTGGTGTGAACCACAGTGCCAGAATATTGCTCAAGGCATCCTCTAATCTCAGATGCAGTTACTCTCGGATTCTGCTTCACCATTTTAATATTTGCCTGCTGTCTCTGGTGGTGAGTTTAGAAGGAGCGCTATTTCTAGGTTTATTTACAGCAGTATTTGTCGGTTTGAAGCGTTGAATTATGCAGAACACTGTAGTTATCCTTCTATTAATGATTTTGGCAATTACAGAGAGATATTTGTTTTGTTTGTACATATTTATCATGATATTCCTCTCTGCCACCGTTGTCTCCTTACCTTTACGTCCCATATTACCTGTGAATTCACAATCGGCTCAATAACTTTGAGTAAAGTGTCTCGAGGTATAGCATAAACACAACTGTTATGTGGTACCACCTTTCTCTCTGTTCGATTGGGTACGTTTGAATACTTATGTCCTCCAATAAGAGGGACAGTAAAATAAATACAGTACATATTGTGTAATAAATACATGCAACGTGATATTTTAAATATTGTTTTCGAGACAAAAACATAAGCTCATAAACATAAGCATACAGCATTCCACAGGCTAACAGGAAATGAAGTATTTGCTCTTTCTCGAATTTAACACCTTGACTTATTCACGGTAATTCTTTTATCCGTCATGTCAGTAGTTTAAATTTCAGTTCTGAGTAATTAAAAGTATATGTACATACATACACACCAATCACTTTGAACTCTCTAGAGTAAATAGAGATTACGAACCATTCATAAACAAAGATATAAGGTGACCAGACACGTTCTGCCAGGGCAGCAGGAAATTTATTGTTTCCTCTCGCTCGAATTGGCTTATTCAAAGTAATTCTTTTATCATGTCAAACATTTAGGTTTCAGTTCTGAGTAATTACAAATATACGTACACACATACATACCAACCAATAATGATATTCATACAGCGCTTACGTTGCGATTTATTGTTATAATACAGGTAATAGTGGTTTATTTATTTGTATTAGAAAAACTATTTGAGCTAAAAATATGGGGTTTTCATGGTTATGTTAGATACATTACTCTCTACCTTCCACATGGATCAGTTTCGGCAAAATCTGAATTTTTGTCTTAGCGCGAATAGTATTTCATACAGATTGAATAGGTTGGCACTCGTCACACACCACTTAGCGGGAATGCAATACGACAACACCGCAGGACTCCCATTGGTTGCTCACCTTCCCATTTGAAACACATAATAATTGTGATTGTTTTATAAGAATATTGAGCAGTATGTGGAACTATGATACACTATTATATATTTATTACGCTCATTTTGAATCCAAATTGAGTTATGGTATTTATTTAGGGAGATATTATTCCTCAATACAATATATACTGTTTTCTGTTTCAAAAGTGTATCTACAAATTGCATTTTTAAAATCGCAGTGAGAAGTTTGGATGAAGACATTTCAAACAATTTATATGCTGTATATTGTTTAAGTATGGCTGAATATGTACATCATAGCATCACTAATTATGATTATTCTAGTGCAAAATATCATGATTTTAACACAAGAAACAGTAATGCCTATGTAGTAGCGCGTAAATTGTACAAGTACAGCAAATCAGCCAAAATCCTAGATTTAAAATTTTTAATAATATTACACACAAAAATATTAAACAGATTGCAGAGATATTACATACTGGTAAATTTATGCAAAATAGTGAAAATATACCCCTCTAAACTGTAAAAATATTTTTAATATTTCAGTGTTTTTTTTTTCTTTTGTAATTTATATCCTCCAACGTTAAGTCATATCGGACGGTGAATGAATTGGGTGAAATGATGCTCAAATGAGTCCAGGGTCCATGTAGCTTACAGTTACCCGACATTAGTCTCTCAGGATAAGGGAAAACCCCTGAAAAAACCTTATCCAGGTAACTCACCCTGACCGAGATTCGAACTCGGGACCTCTTGAACGTGGGGCAAACATGCTACCATCTACGCTACCGAGGCGGGCAATATTTCAGTGTAATGTCGTTTTAAGATCCTTTTTAATGCCCTTTTAGCTGTGCTGTATATTATTATGCATATAAGGGAAATGGTGGCCTGTCTTATAAGCTGTGAATTTTTAAGGACAAATAAATATATGTATAATGCAATGCATATTATGTTGCACAAGGCTATATGCTCTTGTAATTCCAAAAATTAGTTGATTTCGTAGTTTATACGCTAATGTAAATTAGAGATCTTTGATAAAAACTCTGCTCTCAGCCTTTGATAACCATACAGCAAACTTGGACAACAATTACAGGTACGGATTTGTTTACTGTGCTTGAGTGGCATGGTTAGTAAGACCGCGTGGCAAGTCAAAACAAACAGACATGAATGCGGCGAGCCACCTCTCTGTTCATGATTTGAAAAGTTGCAAAATAAACTTTGTAATCTTCAGTGCATACTTGCCTTTCTTGGATATTTTTTTCATCCTAATAAATGATTGTATATGTATCTATGAATAATAAACATGCACCTTTTGCATTTAAACATGAAACATCTCATAATTGTCCAACTTAATTTATAATCTTATTTATTTCATTGTTTGACAAAGCAAAGAAAAGGATAAGAAAATAAAAAGATGAAACACATAGAAAAATAATGAAACAAATATAAACTATTACTCCAGCATGTGTTAGTCATCCTCCGCTGAGACATTTACTCTACGTTATTGTCATCGTGCATCAGGTATTTAAATTCACTTTTTTCTCACCTTACTGGCCTTTTTAAATAATGTTTATTATCTACTAGTTAAATAAATACGTAATGCCGGGGCATTTGAGTGAGCACTTGGTTGTTTTATCTCTCCGTCGTGTATACCTGACATAAAAAAAATAAAAAACAAAGACAAGAAAAAAGAAAGGAAACAATAAAAACACATTAAGTAGCTGACATTCCAAAGATAGCTCCGTCAAAACGGCTACTCCGAGTATGACGTTGAAGCCTCAATCACCAAAGCTAGGAAAGGGAAACCTGTAATACACCAAGTGTCAGATAAGCCTACCGCTACAGCCTGCATCCCATTTACCGGAAATCTATCCGGCAGAATCAGCAGAGGTCTTGCCAAATACAACATCAGGACCATCCACAAGCCACCTCCGAAGATTAAACATCTGTTGAGACCAGTGAAAGACAAACTGGACTTCCAAGTTCCGGGAGTGTACCGCGATCACTATGAATGTGGGACACCGTATATAGGACAAACCGGAAGGACCATCGCTATTAGAATAATCGAACATGAACGGAGCAATTGTTTAATGCAACTTGAGAAGTCTGGACTGGCAGAGTATTGTTTTGATAACGACCATAGAGCCAATTTTCGGGAGACGACCATCTTGGCAAAATGCAACAGTTACTGGGAGCGGAGAATTAAGGAGGCTTTGGCGATTTCCTCTGAAAGGAGCAGGCTTAATCGTGATGCTGGATTTCATTTCAGCTCCTCTTGGAAATCGGCCTTAAAATGCAAATCCGTCGAATTAAGAAGCAAAGATCAATACAGCTTGATAACCAAGTTAAGTAGTTACGTTTCATTGACACAATTTTCTATACTCACGCCATCTCCTGACCTGGCATTTAATTTACTGAAAACAGTCTTTTGTTCAGTAATGCGAATTTTGTTAGTGCTTTGTCTTTGTTTATAGTTGTGTTATATACAGTATTTCACCTGTGGTTATAACATTTTATAAATATCCTGATGATGGGAGAGATGCACACTCCCGAAACGTCGATATCTAATCATCTTTTCCCCTGGCTGGCTGCCCGAGATGAAAGTGAGCGTATTCGTCGCCAGGAAAGCTTCAGGTCTTATTTTAGCTCCGATATGTTTGTTTGTTGTTTCTTTTCATCCTATTCCTCAGCTTCTATTTGTTGCTCTATTCCTTTCAGCAATTTAATTCGACACACTATTTCTCTTACAACATGCAGGGAGTTCATTTATTTCCTAAATGTACCATGCGATTCTGTGTTTAAGCTACATTGCTGACGGAGTATATTAGCCATCTTCCCTCCAGAAATAAAAATCAAAGAGGGTTTTGAACTGTATGTCATGCTGGTTTAAAGCGAACAAATTATCTGTGAATCTAGACAAAACAAAAGTGGTCAAATTTATAACCTGTCGTACATCACATACTCAAATAGAAATCGGGATTAATGATATGTTATTAGAAGAAATTGACAGCATAAAATTTCTGGGCCTTCAAGTGGACAGATGTTTAGATTGGAAAGCTCACATAAATTATATCTTACCTAAACTCAGCTCTGCCTGTTATGCTATCCGAGAGCTGGTTAATGTGAGTTCTATTGACACACTTAAATTAGTATATTATGCATACTTTAGCTCTATTATGGAATATGGAATATTATTTTGGGGCAACTCAGTAGAAAGTAAAAAAAAAAAAATATTTCTTATGCAAAAGAAGGTTATAAGAATCATTACTAACACCCACAACAGATGCTCCTGTAAAGATCTTTTTAGAAGATTGAAGATATTAACGCTTCCTTGCATGTATATATCCTCGATCTTAAATTCTTTGTAAGCAATCGTGTCTTATTTGCAACAAATATATAATTCACAAAATAAACACTAGACAAAAGTATAATATCCATTATCCCAGTGCTAAACCTTCTTGCTTCCAGAAAGGTGTGTACTATAAACTATCAAAATATTTGGCGCACTTCCTAATGTTCTTAAAGAAAAAATTGATAATTTCGGTGCTTTTAAAAATGCTGTTAGAGAGTACCTTTGCTCAAAATCTTTTTATTCCTTACAAGATTATCTGAATGACAAATTATCCTGAAAATGCTTCTGTAGCTCTGTAAGTAGTATCTAACTGTTCCAATGACAAATCATTACCAGTAAATCTTTGATGCATGTTGAAAGTTTATTTTTAATGTATATGTATTTAATAAATAACAAGAATGGTATCCATTGCAAAAAGGTTGAGACTTACTGGCATAAGCCAAGTGAAAGCTGAATTAAAAAGTGTTTCATTTTGTATCATATATAATTATCCCTGCTTTGTTTTTCATATTGTTGTTCATATTGCCTGTATACTATAATATGTGTCTTATGTTAACTCTTGTACATATATATGCTATTAAACTTTATACCTCTGGACATGTTCAATGTTCACAGCCTTTTCTGGCTACAAGTGAACCTACTGAACGCAAATCAATCTAATCTAATCTAAATCAGAGGAACCAGAGGGCATCAAAGGGGTAAGTTTACAAAACAAATTCACACACCTTATATGGACTTAAAAATAACATTCTTCAGGAAATTGTTGCCGTTTTTCAAAAGGAACTGCAGTGTATAATGGAAAATTTCATAAGCAGATGCAAGGAATGCTTGAATAACGAAGAAAGTTACATCTTCTTGCTTTACGTACTAATTTAATTTAATTTTTAAGTGTCTATGTTAGAATAATGTACGTCATACTATATTTTCCATACTGTATGGATAACTCTCTTATTCCGTTAGTCCTCCAAATATAAACTTTTTGTAATAGAACAGTAGGAAGACCGATAAAAAGATGGAAAGAAATATGATGCCGGAACAGGAAAATTCTTCTAAACCATGAAGCGTTGTGATGGTGATGATGATTGTATCCCGAAATTGACATTATCTGTACAGCTATTATCAGGCGGAACTTGTGCGGAAGACGTTTGAAAACATCATGATTGTTGTCCAGAAGACGTTCTTCCTGCTTGCAACGGCCGAACGTGTCCAATAGCCAGCTTCATCTCAAGGTTAGCTTCATAGACGTAATGCAGACTCATTACATGTTACAGTATCTTCATAGCCATGATCCAAAGAAGGTTTTGTTACCTTCTGTGCGCATCTCTTCTCATTGATGCAGTTGCAGTAAGTAGTTCTTTGTTTTTAATTCAACAAATATCATTGACAATTGAATTTCGTTTTGCTTTCTTCAAAATTTTATGTTGCACCATTTCGATGTCTGTTGATACGTCCTTATTTATATTTTCTGCTCTTTCGTCGCTTTCTTCTGTACCTTTCTTCACTTTTTCATTGCGTATGTTTAAGGGGATGCTGCACCGAAAACCCTAAATCCAGCAATTTTCAACCAATCTTCCTTAAATTTTTACCACTTAGTTCTGATGCATAGTGCACACAGAATTCAAATTTTGGTTTTTATACCTTCAATAGTTTTTTAGTAATTAATTTGTGAATTTCAAAATTTGGGCAAAATTCAAACCGTTCCACGTGATGAAAATTTTCAAAATGTTAATGTTTCTATTTCCAAAAATATTCAGATGGTTATGAAGAAAAGATCTATCATATGAATTTCTTATACTGCCTTTAGTTACAGAGGAAAAAAATTAGGTATGGAGCAAACAAAGCCAAAAAATGATTAAACCTTTGACTTGTTATATCAGTAACTTTAAAAATATAAAGAATATTAAAAATTCATATGATATAAACATTTGTTTGCTTTTTAAGAACATGTGTTGAAAATTTTAGAGGGACTGAATCAAAACTGCATCGTGTGAAACATCTTGTTAAATTGTCATATTTCTATTGTTAAGCCCTTAACAATTGTAAATAGTCAAGATGGCGAGCATGAACTCAGCTGTTGATGTCGATTTGCTATATTTAAGACCGTCTAAATGACATTCGTAATAGAGTACGGCCTATGAGGAGAAATGATTTTGAGGAGCTATCAGAAGAAAATTTTCTACAGAGGTATAGACTGTCGAAACATGTTGCTATGAAGAAAGTACAAGAGAGGTTAGAACATGCATAGAAAGCAATATGGCGATCTCGCCTTTGCTTCAAGTATTAATAACTTTGCGATTTTATAATTCACTGAATTATGTGGATAATACACTATCCACCTCCCATCTTGAAACGTTCAAGTCACTTGTCCTTCTTCGCTCCTCGTTTTAAATTTACGTAATACTGAGTTAGAATATACATCGAAAGGAATATGCCGATCTCGTCTTTGCTTCAAGTATTAATAACTTTAGGATTTTATAATTCACAGAATTATGTCCATTCCGTCCTGAAACGTTCAAGTTACTTGTCACTTCAGACCTTCTCCTCACCTTGTTTTAAATTTACATAATACTGACGAAGTTGTTTCGTACTTCTAGTAGTGACACATGTATTTGAATTAAATTCGATTCCAATATTTTCCCCGTGACATCTTTCTCTTTTACATTCACTGCATCCTCCTGTTATTTGGCGGCGCTGTGGCTCAGTGGTTAGACCGCTTGGCCCTCACCAAGGCCGCCCGGGTTCGATTCCAGGCGACCGCAAAGTGAGATTTGTCGTGGACAACACAGCGCTGGGGCGGGTTTTCTCCGGGATCTCCGGTTTCCCCCACCCTCTCATTCCACCGGTGCTCCATCGTCATCTCATGTATCATCAGTGTCACCGCCTGCGGTGCCGTATGTAGTAAAAGCGGGCGTTAAACACTACACACACACACACACACACACACACACACACACACACACACACACACACACACACACACACCTCTTATTTTCCACGATATCCTTACACTTCGTCACCAATTCAATTAACAATTCTTTCTCCATCATGAGAAATTTGTCCCACGGCATCTCTTATGATTTTGTTCACGCTCCATTTTTTTCAGCTGAGTGCAGAGGAAAATGAAAAAGAAAAGCGCATCGCAGTACGCTCAGAAAATAATAAGACTCATCCATAGCCTTCTATAGCTGTCATATTTACAAGTCTCTTGGCGTTAACACGTGTTTGTTAACATTTTCAGAAAACAGGTTGGTGAAATACAAGAAATTTAACAGCTTAGTTAGCACTGTAACAATTGTTACGCTACATTTGCTAACGTCGATTTTACCATCTGTTGATGAAATCGGGCGTAAGTCTACGAAAGTCCGACCAATGCGTATTGCTGGTAAGATGATGTCTGTTCACCACAAAAGCTGAAGAAAAAAAAGACGCTCAAAAGAGAAACCATTTTACATAATAATGATTTTATCATGCAGTATCTGGTGTCTAAGGTTCTGCAACATATAGCAATGGAAGATTATAAAAACCTGTTTCTGATGTACTTCAGGAAAAGTGGCACCTTTTTATTAAGGATTAGTTTCATCAATGCAAAAATATGTGTTGCGTTAACTAGGAATACTTTGATAAACAATAAAATCATTTAATTGTTAATACCGATTCTTTTCCTTATTTTCTAAAAATATTCAGTGTCGTTTACGTACGTTTGTTTATGGATGCGATGCTAATAGAATGCAGTAGCGCCGCCCCGGTAGCGTAGATGGTAGCGTTTCTGCCTCACGTTCAAGAGGTCCCGAGTTCGAATCTCGGTCAGGATGAGTTAACTGGATAAGGTTTCTTCCGGGGTTTTCCCTTATCCTGAAAGACGAATGTCGGGTAACTCTAAGTTCCATGGACCCCGGACTCATTTGAGCATCATTTCATCCATTTCATTCATCGTCCGATATGACTTAACGTTGGAGGTCGTAAATTGCAGGGGGGAAATGCAGTAGACCCAAGCGATGCTCAAATCTTTCAGGAGCGGTTACCGTGTGATGACATTCACCCCCCATTCTGTTGCATGGCCAGGTCATAAAAACAAATGACTGTTTAGTTGAGAGAAGTATAAATAGTTGAAACTTCAAACCAATAAAAAAGAAAATTGCGGAAATTGTTAGCTCCATTTCCATGGTTAGCTCCATTTCAAATACACGTACTTTCCTCAAGCAAGAAGTCCTTTTTAGTTTCTTTTTATGTGCTAGCCATAAAAAGAGAATGGAATATCAATGCCATCACCTAGCAACCAGCTATTAAAAGATCAGACTAACTCCATGTTTTTACTACATGTTCCTGTTCCTATTATGACGGTTTTGTGGTTTGATAGGAATTGCGAGAGGTGCAAAGGTACAGGGTTTGGAACCCGGTGCCGAGATCATATGCTACATGACAAAACTACCAGGTGTTGTAGGGGTTTACAAGGTAAGAAGGAGTTTTATCCTTTAACCTCGTGTAACTGTGGAAAAGGTAGAGCAGAAAAAACAACTACTTCAAAATGAACCGAGTAACTATTTCAGAGATGCCTAGCGTTTATACAGGGCACTCCCTGGATCTGGATGAGATCAGGGGCGCCTTAGTAACATTTAAATACATAATAACAGAATGCAACTTTACCTTTAGCGATGCGTTGTTTGTATGGCTAAACCTTGTGCAAATGGCAAGAGATGTACGGTCCGGTGCACTCTGCTGGCGATCTTACTCGTAGTAGCACTTTAAAATAAACTCTTGTTAATGTTTATAGAAACCATCAGTAAGTCCACTCTCAAATCTCTCTGCCAAGTCCCGCAGGTGCTAACTCAACCAAGCTTAAATATGGGTCCTACCCAAAAGCCAACTCAGCGATTCCCGCGCTTACTGTTAATTTCCTCCTAACTATTGTACCATATTGTGCAATCATTGTCTCCCAGTATGACCATCGCTACTAGAATAATCGAACATGAACGGAGCATTCGTTTAATGCAACCTGAGAAGTCTGGGCTGGCAGAGCATTGTTTTGATAACGAACATAGAGCCAATTTTCGGGAGACGACCATCTTGGCAAAATGCAACAGTTACTGGGAGTGGAGAATTAAGGAACCTTTGGCGATTTCCTCTGAAAGGAGCACGCTTAATCGTGATGCTGGATTTCAGTTCAGCTCCTCTTGAAAACCGGCCTTAAACGTGGAAATCCGTCGAATTAAGAAGCAAAGATCAATACAGCTTGATAATCAGGTTAAGTAGTTACGTTTCTTTGACACAATTTGCTATACGTCAGGCCATCTCCTGACCTGGCATTTAATTTACTGAAAACAGTCTTTTGTTCAGTAATACGAATTTTGATAGTGTTTTGTCTTTGTCTGTAGTTGTGTTATATCCAGTATTTCATTTGTGGTTATAACATTTTATAAATATCCTGATGTTGGGAGAGATGCACACTCCCGAAACGTTGATATCTAATTATCTTTTCATCTGGCTGGCTGCCCGAGAAGAAAGTGAGAAATAATAACCTATCTAAATGGAAATGAAAGTAAAATCTATATAATTGTAAACTCATTGCTGCTATAAAAAATTTAAATATTTTGTGAAGACATATTGCCCTAATCTCATCCTATTTGATAAATAAAACATTTTCTTTTCTTGCAGAGTTCTGCCCATCGAGAAGAGACGATGGCACGGCAGATTTCAGGAATGAATGAACCCCGACACAGAACACCTCGCACTATCAGAAGAAGGAATAAATACCAGTACAGTACGTCGGTTGAAGAAAAGCCTGAAAATGCCAGAGCTCTAGGTGCTGCGTCAGAACTCAACACAAGCACTGATATGGACAAGTTTATACATTCTCCTTTAGGCCAGGACATCTTATCTACAGTTGTAACTACTCTGGTGAACCATGGAGATCAAGACAACAGTATCTTAGCAGAAGTTTTAGAAAACTCCAAGTTTTTGTGGGAGGATGAAGGTAAAGTTATGAATTTCAGAGAAGAAAAGCAACACTTTCCGGAACAAAAAGACATACCACTGTCTCCACGTACAAATAATGATATCAAAGCAAAATCAAGTAACTCTTTAACTACAGTAATGATCATCTCCCCAGCCTTACTTCCGAGTGAGGAAGAATATGAGACAGATTATTGGAGCTTTAAAGATCCAAGAATTACATCTGAACACCAAGTAATTCGTCTGAACGTCAACAAGAACGTTCAAGAGTTGCTCTCAGTTCTATCTTCCGTCCAGCCAGGAAAGGTTCATTCTCGACAGCGTACAGTGAGATCCAAACAACCGCGCGCTTTCTCAGAACGTCCTGAAGGAAACCTTAACTTAGGATCACGTTACAACGTGGAATATACGCCTTATCCAACGCAATTACCTCCTTACAGCAGCAGTAATTATTACGAATACCCTCAAGATGACTATCTCGATAAAGAAATAAATGAAGCGTATGTTCCCTTAGATTATGATTATCATGATGACGATATCCATTTTGATGACAGTGACTTCTCTGCAGCAAATCTCGGAAGAATAGCTAACCATAAATATAACCAGGTTCGATTATTCTGGGACTTATTTCATCACGGATGGCCACTTTGGTTAGAAAAATAGCTGCAAATATATAAATTTATTGGCCAACCTTGTACAGAGCTCATCAAAAGTCCGGTAATTCTTTAATGCTTTATTATACAAAAACTACACATGATAGCACTTTCAAACAGACGTCAGCTTAAGCTAAACTTTCAAAGTTCTGTTTACACCTTGCAGAGAATGAATGTGAACCAAGAGTAACTCGGCAAATGTTCAAATGATAGTCGAACTCTTGCCATATTCCTCAACGTATCCTCAGTGACCGTGAAAGTAGCTTCTGGAAGTCTGGTTTTTAGTTCCTCTAAATCACGTAGCAAAGGCGCTAGAGTCTGTCTAGTGAGAGATTGAACAAAATATATCCACTTTTTTTTTTAATCAGTAAAACGTTACAAATAGTTTAAGTTTTAAAATTTTAGGCTCCCAAGCACATTTGAAATTAAACTGTTATACATAAAAGTCCGGCAAACATTTGTTGACATGTTGTATTTAGGGGTGATTAACCCTGTACAGCCCAAATTTGTTTACTACGATGGTAAAACTGTCTTCCCCAAGCATTGTTTAAAATTGAATTACGAAACTCAACAAGCATTTGTCATATTTAAAACGGTAATTTTAATTAAAAATAATATTTTGTTGCTTTGAAGTCACAATGGGCCACAAAGGCTATAGAAGAAATTATTTAAGGCAATACATACATATGAATCAAATTTGGGCTGTACGGGTTAACAGAAAGATTAACAAGAAATGTATAGATCAAAATATCACTTTATAGAGAAAGGTATACTCAGTAACTAGCTATTTACTTTCCATTTCTCTGCTAACTTCCAAACAATGTTCTAAATCATAAAATTACAATTCTGTATAGGCTATTACAACATTTATGAAAACAAAAGACAATGCATTCTAGACCTGGGACATAGATATAAGAAAACAACATCCTATGAACTGTATAATCTATTCAGTAGTAGCAATAATGCTGTTGACTGGATTATTTTGAACATTGTATACACTTTTTGATAAGCAATCAAAGAAAGGCAATTTTTCCAAATAGATAAAATAACAGCCGTTTTCATGGAAGTTTTGGTTGAGCCAGTCGGTCTCTTGATGTTCTCCACATCACATTATTATAGGGTTGTTTTTTTTTATTATCAGAAATATCTTCATCTAGAACAGGAGTGGTAGAGGTGCTGCATCATTTACACATAGCTCATCAGAAGATTCATCCTCACTTTATGATAAAATCTGCACTGGTTTCACAAGCGCCCGCACTAAAATAAACTGAAAGACACTATGCGGATGTGAAACCGTGGGAAAATAATTAATATTGCTTTGAAAAACAAGTTGCATGAATGTATAAATTGTAATCCAGAAATAATTATAACAAAATGTAACAGGGTACGTGCCACACAACCACCTTTCGTTGGTTTAAAAGCAACTTTAGTTTCAATGCTATGAACGTTAAAACGCGCGGGAAAAGTGACTTGGTTATAAATTAAACTGAAATGCATTATAAAACTGTATTAGTAAATAGCAAATTTACATTGTAGAGAAAATTGTACATATAGGAAATTATATTTCAAATGTCAGTATTTGTGTGAAATATCTGTGTGGAACAGCGAAGAGCCCAGTTCACTAATGTCCAAGGACATGTGACCCGCTAATTTCCGATCTTCCCTCATTCAACACAATACAACTTCGCAGGGCAAAGCACTCTGAAGAAAGAACTACCCCTCAAGCGTGAATATACGGACAATGGAGAATATCTTCCACATCACTCGAGTCATAAATACAAAGATTAAAATTTGTGGGGTGCAGTGACAACAAGTACTGTTAGGTAAACTCACGCTGGGCGGAGATGAACCCACGGTAGGCTGGACCGAAAGTGAGTTCATGAGCGAAAACTCGCCAATCAAATAATTTAGAACCTGTCACCAGATTTTATTAAACCAATGAAATGCGAAAAAAACAATCACGTGAAAATTCGTCACGTGATCGAGATCGAGCATCAGGAGGGGGTCGCTTGTTGACGGTTCCTGAAGCACTCCCGATGAGAAAAAGTCACTCTTCAGTCAAAACCCTGTGGGGGTTGAATGTATCGTTTAAGTATCATTCAAGTGGACTTAGAAAATTTTCAAGTATTGTCCGCAGTAGCATCGTGTCGTGGAACCTTCTCAACGAAGAGTGGTTGGCCGCGCCTTATCACAAACATCTGCAATAAAAGTGTGGAAGTGGCATAAAATTTAGTGTACTAGTCTTCTTTACAGTTCCTAAGTCTTGTTTAACTCCCAACATACAAAATATTCTTGCCTGAGAGGAGGACTCTCATTGATCTACCGACTAAGAGGTAATACTCATCTAGCTGCCGGCGCAATTGTTTCAACAATCTGTATAACCAAAACAAAAATTATGACATGCAGTCACAATTCAGGTGCAAAATTGGCTTCCCATGGTCGATAGGTCCTAAAATTACTTCCCATCGTGGGGGCCTTAATAATTGCAGTAACGGGAACAGGTACAAATTATGTTGGCACTACTAGCTTGAATCTCCTTTTCTTCATCACTGTCAGATGCAACAACTGAGTCATGTGACTCATATCCATTTATTGCACGAGCAGTTACGTTATTTTTATTCTTCATGCCATAAAAATATAAGAATCCAATATTTGACCTAAACCGAAATTGATTTTGAAAGTTTCATTTCGTTCACGAAGTGTAGCTGTCAAATATATGGTGTATATCAGAAATATAATTCCAATATTTATTCTTTATAGACATAAGAGTATAACTATATTGAATTTTAGTATGGAATTTTGACAAATGTCTTTCCTTCTACTCCAGTGTGTACCCATAACCTAATTTATTATGTTGACTATTGTGGTCTACTGTAACTTTCAGGTAACGTAACTATTTTGTTTGAAATAATAAATGGTATACGTTTCCATATAATTTTACTTTTACTTGTGGTGCTTGACTTTTTCTTTAAAATTATATTGCAGAGCTTTATAAAATGAACTTGTACAAAGTGCCACTAATAACATCAAAATGCAAAGTAACTGTATGTCTTGCTTTACCTTCAACCTGTTGAGTACATTATGAACTAAATAACCAAACAAGCCACATATAAGGCGTCCATGTTGTGACTTTCAGGTTACAAATGCCCACAGTGGAAAATGTTCATCATAGGATAACAAAAGAGCGTTAAAAGTGTTTGTTACTTGAAAGTCTCATTGGGCCATAGAGGGTTTAGATAAAAAGTAGGTGGCAGCCGAGGCTGAAGGCTATGAAACTTGTATAGCCAAACGAATGTTGCAATATTTGACTACATCGCTAGATGCAGAGAAATACGCTTTAATACTTTTTCTTTTTTTAAATTTGTGTTAACGTTAAAAGCTACGATTTTCTGTCATCTAGATTGACTTCTAGGGAAACGAAAACGATCGTTACAGTGAGTTACCCTGCCCTATTCGACAAGAGGTTAAAGGAGTCACAGTCCTACTTGGCGAGAAAGAAATTGCTGTTTCACCACAACGCACCAACATAATCATCCGATGTGTCGAGCCAAATAGAATTATGAATGATGCCCCCTCCCAATACTCCCGACCTGACTCCCTGCAATTTCGTTTTGTTCCCAAACACGAAAAAGTGGTTCACGGAAGCAAAATTTAGACCAAATCAAGGGATCGTTGACAAGGGCGTACTTTGCAAAGTTTGAGAATGCCTGTTTTGGAGGAATTAGATAATATCAGGAATAATGGAAGAAATATATATCCCCAACGTGGGTTTATGTTGAAAAATAAATGATTTGTGTTTGAAAAAAATATCGTAACGGCGGTCCTGGTAAACCAACTCCAGAACATCATAACCATTGCAAAATAACCAACTTGTCATTACTAGAGTACAGATTGGACACACTAAATTAACAAATATCCATTTACTGAACAGCCTGCGTCGTGGTGTAGCATGCCTTCGTCTCTGGCCACGGAAAGCGGCCTGGGTTCGTTCCCACCCATGGGGTTGAGGCGGTCCTTGCCCGTTAGGAACCTGGTTGAGTCCTCCTACCACTCAACACCTCATAAAGTAGGGAAGGTGACGGGTGAGGGTTTCGGATGGAGGAGGTTTACTGGACAGGTCGGGGCTTTCCTCGGGGTTCTCTCTGCATGGACTCTCTTTGATCCAGAGTGTAGGGTACGTCCTGACTGGCTGTGGTGTGATTAGCGAAGAATACACCTCGACTGTTCCATGATCGATTTATTCACAATTGTAATCAGGTACCTCACTCGTCACCTGGAAAGTCGCTGTTTGCAGACTCATGTGATGTGTTTGGCGGTAACGATAGAGTTCTTTACGCGTGTTGTGTATTCAGTGCATTCTTGCCGCACTTGTATATATACGACGTGACTTCACTACGCCCCGACCGAGAGAGAGTGTCTCTGTTTTCAAACTCACGAATCCATCATCTCCTGGATTTCCCCCTCTATCGTTACATTTTGAATTTTTGTGTGAATCACGTGTGTAAGTTCTAAACTGTAATTGGTTAGTTTCAATCTTGAGTTTTAACCCTCGTACGAGTGAGTGAATGAGTGAGTGAGTGAGTGAGTGAGTGAGTGAGTGAGTGAGTGAGTGAGTCAGTTGGTGAGTGAGTGAGTCAGTTGGTGAGTGAGTGAGTGAGTGAGTGAGTGAGTGAGTGAGTCAGTTGGTGAGTGAGTGAGTGAGTGAGTGAGTGAGTGAGTGAGTGAGTGAGTGAGTGAGTGAGTGAGTGAGTGAGTGAGTGAGTGAGTGAGTGAGTGAGTGAGTGAGTGAGTGAGTGAGTGAGTGAGTGAGTGAGTGTGATTTAGGGCGCTCAACAGCGCGGTCATCAGCGTCCCTAAAGAATAAATCCTTCTAAAAACAATTTAAAAACTGGGCTAAAACTGCCATTAACGATAAAATCCTGGCTAAAATATACGTATAACTACGCAAGTCGAGCAGTAAAGAAATAAAAAGTTAAAAAGGTTGAAATAGATAACTGGCTATATCATAAAATTAACATTGGATAAAAAGCTAAAAACCTAGGCCACCGCTTGCTGGTCGTCCGCCAGTACGTCTGTCAAGCTGGCCGGCAACTGAAGACACCAACGAAGATGCTCCAGGTCAGGACACACTAAAAGGATGTGGCGAACTGAGAGAACAGCGCCGCATAGCGGGCAGACTGGAGCAGGGCTTCTCTGTAAACGATAACGACGACTAAAAAAGCAGTGGCCAATGCGTAACCGAGCCAGAACGACTTCCTCCCGGCGAGAGGCACGGGAGGAAGTTGCCCAGGGAATCGGAAGCGCCTTTACCGTTCAAGTTTATTTCTACGGAGAGCAGAACAACCGTCCCGCCAGCACGAAAGTACTGCTCTCCGCATGAGGTTAAGAACGGAATCCTAACCCTGGGCTCTGTGACCGCCGCCTTAGCTGCCGAATCCGCCAGTTCATTCCCCCGCAAGCCCTCGTGTCCAGGAACCCATGCACACACCAGGCTGACGCCAGAGGCGTGTGGAACGTGGAGCGCGTCCTGGATATGCTGTACAAGAGTATGGGGGCTGTACAGCTCACGAAGGCTTTGTATGTGCGCATGACCAAACGTTGATGGAAAGTTTCCCACAGCGTCCACTTATTTAATTCCGAAACACGTACGATGAGAAAGTTTACGAATTCGGATAATCTACGACCCCATTGTATCGATCACGTATGTATTGGTGTGAAAGAGAGTACAGGGCGACAGACCGACCCTCCACATGGTTCGCAGGCTTTGTTCCTGGAGGTGGGCTTTGTTATGAAGAAAGCCGATCGACCTGTGTTCTCAACCTTGAGGGATCTCATATTTCTGTTTTTCCGTTCATCTACATTTCTAGTCCATCAAACACTTCTTATTATATATGCCCTATCTACTATAATGTGTTTTAATGGAAATTAATTGTTATTTCACACTAGCCATGTGTAGGACGCACTATGAAAGGGTACAGCTAGAATGAAAAATTCAATGCCTTAGCCGGGATTTGAACCACGGATCTTCTGGTTTCCGTCCAGCCGCTCTAACCATTTGAGCTACTATGGTCAACGTGTTAACATAACATTAAATTCTCCAACTGACTCGTGCTTTTCCCGGTAAACCACTAGGAGGTCTCATAAACACATGAGACAACTACCTTAATGACGACTTACTCTGCTGTAAGTACGCCGGGCTTCATAGTTCGGACCACTGTTAGGTACAATTAATGGAAATTAATTGTTCTTTCACACTAGCCGTGTGTAGGACGCACTATGAAAGGGTTCAAATCCCGGCTAAGGCATTGAATTTTTCATTCTGGCTCTACCCTTTTTTAATGTGTTTTGCTGTAATAGCTGTGTAATTCCTTTCGATACCAAATAATCAGTATAGGATATATATGCTAACCTAATATTATTTTGATATGACATATATTAAGCGACTTTATGACCAAGGGGAACAGTTATGGGGTGCGGATTTTAAATCCCGGATATAAGACCGATGCCCACTCAGCATCGTGAGGAAAGTGAGGAGCTTACGCTAGGTAAGCGGCCCTGGTCACGGAAACCAACATTCTCGCTGAGGGATACTAAGATGCTGACCACATCTCCTCCCCGTATCGGTTTGATGATCGCCCACCTCTACCTTGTGTAAGTGGATGTGAGGCCGGCAATCGGGTTGGTAGGCCTTGGTTCTCTTAGGGCTGTCGAGTCAGGGTTTATTTACTGAACAGCAAATGTCACACTGCCATATTTGTACGCCATCTATTCTCGAGTGTCGTCATCAGCACGAGTGAGCGTAGTGCAATTTTCCAGATTTCAATAAGCCCTAAACAGTCTACCCGATAATAATATGCTACTTAAATTGTGTATAATGAAATATAACTACTCACCTTCATAAAATTCTACAATCATATGTTTAATAATTATTTCCTTTAAACATCGTTACCAACAAACTGTCGTGATGTGACTACCACGTTGTTTCAAATAAATATAATTATATAATAAACTGGATTATACACCTGTTCAGTTCTCGTTTCAAAATTAATAATTCTAAAATTAGTACTAATAATATATAATGGAATATATCTGTTCAGTATATTACCAACATATTAATACAAAATTAAAAAGCTAAAAATCAATAATAAACATTTCAGGACGCAATAATATATGTTTCAGATATGAATTTAAAACAAAATTTAAAATAAGTACGCATTTCCAATGTAATTTAAAAGCATGTAGGTACATGTGCTAGATAAGTTTATTGTAATTTGTTAATGATATTTTATAAGAATCTTATAGTCACTGTTAATTACTTATCAGATCACGCGTTTATTTAATCTGCTTACTGTTCGGCCGTTCTATCTCCGGCTCTGACATTTCTCGAGAGGGGGAAGCAGGATGTTGTCAGTTCTTTAGCGGGAATTTCAAGCAGAAGAACAATGCTTATTTTAAATATTTCATGAATTTGCATATTTTACGAACCAGTACTACCAACAGATGCTGTTAGTGTGTGTATGAAAGTTGTGAATGAAATATTCGAATAGAGTAGTGTTGTAATAAATATCTTGCATTATGATGAAATTGTAAATTGTATTTCAGTGTTTTAAAGCTAATATAGTCCTATATTTTCATTGTAAAGATAATTTTGAGGATGTGTTTTCAATTGCTCATTACTGTATGTTGGTACTATTAGGTTTCCCCTTCCACCTTTTACAGTCGCAAAACGTCAGAGCCGGAGATACAACGGCCGGACTGTAGTAAGTTTTCTGTCTCAGCGACTCTTCGTCTGGGTACTACTCTTATAGTCCATAGCTCGAACACATCGGACAGGGAATGTGATGTGATTGAAGGAAAAGAAGGGACATTTACAACGAGGTCTACCCGAAAGCGATGGAGCGATGGAAAACTCCGGGGCTCTTTCCTTGGAGCAATACCTGGAGTCTAAAAAGCGCCCCCTCATCTCAAGACGGCTGCAAATGGATACGCCGCTTATACGCGTCAACTCCGCAGGGAAAACTACCGAATACCTCGGTGGGGCCACCTGGCTCTGCAGACTAGTACCCGGGGCTTTTTAGGTAACCCTCTGCTCCCTCCGGGCGGCCGTAGCCTGCCCGGAGGTACCCGAACTTCCGCGGATGTCGGAACACACTGCCCCTCGAGTCCAACCCAATCCGAAAAACTCGCATACGGGAGGCGCTCGAATATTTGGCCCGAGGTTCCTCTGGTGCATCAGAGGTATCACGACTGCTTAGAGTCCGCAGCGCCCGCACCACGGCAGCTGAAGGGGACGGATCTCCTCCCCTACGGGGGGAAAGGAAAGGACACCTAACCCACCGCGACCAACAGGGATCTATTGCTGCTACTACAACCTAGGAGGAAGGAATGAGGCGAAGGGAGACCATGAACTGCTAGAGGGCAGAATCAGCTCAACCGTGGAGACGTACAAAATTCTCTCTCTCTCTCTCTCTCTCTCTCTCTCTCTCTCTCCTCTCTCTCTCTCTCTCTCTCTCTCTCTCTCTCTCTCTCTCTCTCTCTCTCTCTCTCTCTCTCTCTCTCTCTCTCTCTCTCTCTCTCTCTCTCTCTCTCTCTCTCTCTCTCTCTCTCTCTCTCTCTCTCTCTCTCTCTCTCTCTCTCTCTCTCTCTCTCTCTCTCTCTCTCTCTCTCTCTCTCTCTCTCTCTCTCTCTCTCTCTCTCTCTCTCTCTCTCTCTCTCTCTCTCTCTCTCTCTCTCTCTCTCTCTCTCTCTCTCTCTCTCTCTCTCTCTCTCTCTTGTACAAATTGTCACCCGGCGCAGCATTGGATCTCCTCAGCACCATCCTGGGAGAAGGCGACGAAGGAACCCTAGCGATATGCTAGAGAGACCAGGGAAGAAGGTTTGTAGAGCGCACGCATCTGTACAATCTGTCCGCGTCCTTCGGAAGTATCATGCTGACACGAAAGATGATGACAAGGGAGTGACAGGAAAGAACAAAAGAAATGAATCCGTGAATTAGGAAATGCAGCCCAGCATACGCCTAGTGTCAATAGAAATCCACGGGAAAACTCAAATCGTATTTCGAAAGGGAACCGAAACCTCGTGAAAGTGAGTCACATATGTTAACGTGGCGCGCTATAGCAATAAATTCTACTCTACCAATGAAAGAAATGGTGTCTACTCCGTTAAGACCCAGGTGGGAATCATTTTATATCTATGGAAATTAATTGTTCTTTTACACTAGCCGTGTGTAGGACTCACTATGAAACGGTAGAGCCAGACCGAAAAATTCAATGCCATAGCCGGGATTTGAACCATGGATCTTCTGGTTACCGTCCAGCCGCTCTAACCGCTCTACCCTTTCATAGTGCGTCCTACACACGGCTAGTGTGAAAGAACAATTAATTTCCATTAATTGTACCTAATAGTGGTCCGAACTATAAAGCCCGGGTCTTAAAGTACTTACAGTATAGTAAGTCGCCATTGAGGTAGTTGTCTCAGGTGTTTATGAGAACTCCTAAGTGGTTAACCAGGAAAAATACGAGTCAGTTGGAGAATTTAGTGTCATGTTGGCACGTTGACCATAGTAGCTCAATGATTAGAGCGTCTGGACGGCAACCAGAATATCCGTGGTTCAAATCCCGGCTATGGCATTGCATTTTTCAGTCTGGCTCTACCGTTTCAGTTCATATCTACTTCAGCCAATGAATAAATCACATGAAATCGATTTCGCTTTACTGTTATGAACTTTCTAGTTGTGATGTCAATTTAATTATAAAACTGACTATAAAATAAATAAATAAATAACCCATAACATCCCTTAAGGGAAAGGGCTTCCCTCTACCGGTTGGGTTAAGCTCGGCCATTTCTTACAGGGTGAGCAAATCCCTGAAGGATACTGAAATGGACTATACTTATTGAAAATTGGTACTTAACAGAAAAAGTATGTATTCTTCCAAAAGCTTGTGAAGAAGTTATTGAAAGGAACAGATAAGATTTTGTATTTATTTTACATAACCTGAAATAATGTATTTAATAATAATATAATAATAATATTTATTGAGGTACTAAGCTTTTACAACTTTTAGACTTTCCTCTGTTTTGGCCCAGGCCACTGCTACACAGGACAGTCCATTAAGTATATTTAGTTTTTTACCATACTTAAAAACTGTCTTATATTTTTATAATTTTTACTTAAAACCTTGATTAAGCTGATTCTCCTATTTATTTTTGATATTTGACATTCTTTCCTCCACATCTCTGTTTCCTTACAATCAAAGAGTATATGTTTTATATCCTCTTTGTCCCCACACAATGGGCACTCGTCTTGCGGGTATCCCTTTCTTTGACCTCTTAATCTCCATACCCCTGCTCTTAACCATGCTAACCCCTTTCTTTCTTCACTGTTAGTGCTATCTATATACCTCTCCCTCCCCCAGCTATCTTTCAATGGAATATAGAAAACAAGTGATCTCTTCTCTGCTAATTGACTAAACAGTTTCTGGATCTCCATGTCTTCAAATCTTATTCTAGTACCTTTCCAAAATCCTTTATAATTAGTTTCTCTCTTTCTCCAAATATCGCCCATACCATTATCTTCCAAATTATTTCGTAAATTACTTACCCATTCTTTATTTGGTAAACTTAGTTCTTGATACTTCAAGCATTGTTTCAGTATATTCCCCTCCTCTAGATTCAATACTCTATACCAATATTTTAGTGCCCTTTCTATAACTAACCCTTTTCTTGGAACTCCCTCCATTTCAATTAGAGCTACGCCATTTGCAGTTGATATTGGCAGCCCTAGAACTTCCTTACAAAACCCCCTGTGTACATAATCTAAAACTTCCCATCCCTTTTCCAGCCCCCATATCTCAATACCATATAGCATTCGTGCCTCAACCACCGAGTTATATACCCTTTCTAACCATTTCATTTCTATTTCAGGTGTTTTATACAAACATCCTCTTACAGCTGCCATTGCTGCTTTCCCTTTTGCCAGTGCACATTTCGTTTGCTTCTCCCATTTCCCTCTTGCGTCAATTTTCATTCCTAAGTAATTTCTCGCACCACTTTATTTTCTATTCCCTCTTTCTGCCACTTTCATGTTTACTCAGTTTAGAACCTTTTTAAAAAACTACAATTTGGGTTTTAGCTCTATTCACATTTAGGCCCCAAGCTGCACAATATTTATCTATTTCTTGTAAAGATATTTTTAACCCATTTATAGTAATAGCACCAATCACCAAGTCATCTGCAGACAATAATCCAGGGATTTGTATATTATTAATTACCGGCAAGAAATTATTATTATTATTGCTCATATTTTTCAATACATCTATGAACAAATTAAACAAAACTGGGCTTAACTTGCAGCCTTGCCTTAGCCCTTTTTCCTGGTATATGTCCCTGGTTATTGCTCATACTACATATTTTATACAAAATGTGTTCTCTTTGTATAACCCTTTTAGAATGTTTACCATTTTGTTACTAACCCCCTTCATTAATAATTTATACCACAGCAAATTCATCTCTATTCGATCGAATGCTTTCTCGAGATCAATAAAGGTCATACATATTTTACCTTTTTTATATCTTAAATACTTGTCCACTAGTGCTTTTATAATAAAGACATTGTCCACTGTTCTCCTACCCTTCCTAAAGCCCATTTGATATTCTGAAAGAATAATGAATTCTTCAATCCATTTTTGCATCCTATCAGCCAGTATTCCTGTAAAAATTTTACCCACATTGGACAACAGTGCTATTCCCCGATAATTTATTTATAAAATTACACAAATGAATTTAATGAATAATTACACATACACTAAAATTCAAACTGAAAGAATTCCCAGAAACGTTTTGCAACATAGCGTATGTAGGTAAATGAATGCTGACAGACGACATCATTGCTGATCCTTGCACAAGCTGATACAGCAGGTTTCACAGCACATACCACCGTCCCTTTAACCTAAAAAAATAACAGTGTACAAACTGGCCTTGTGAGCAGCAGATCCCAACAGTTCTTTCAAGATATTTCAGCTTAAACATGTTTATTTGTTATTTCCTTCATGTTATTGCTGCTTTAGTATTTATAAAGGTAAGATGCAATTTTGAAAACCATACCTATATTAATTCATAAGGGTTTCTGCTTCGGTTTACTTTACTCCATTTTCTCTAAGACAGTGGTTCTAAATCGAGGAACATGAGTGATTCAGGGAAGAAGACACAACATAATCAGTATAGAGAAAAGAAATAATCATTTGATAAACAGAAAACCGAATGACATTAAGTATATTTTCCATAAATTACACTGCAAAACCATATTCGTTCTAATCATTATTTATGCACGGAATACTCAACGATATTCGTATATAATCCTTTAACTTTCTCTTAAATAGTTGTCTTTGTTTTATATTCTTGTATAGTTAATTGAACAATGTGCCTCAATAATATAATAGATTTCCAACCAGGTGCGTTGTTTTAAGACTTTAAAGTGATAATTATTTATACTCCTGATTTTATAAGCAGTTAATCTTACTGCTTTGTGATAGTAGGTTTACAACGATCGCTAAGGATAACAAAGATTTATTTCTGTGCATTTTGGTTTTAAAATGTTAACAAACGGAAATAATTGTGAATTTAGTAACATTTATATATATATATATATATATATATATATATATATATATATATAAATATATATATATATACTTTCTTGTAGCAGCCACACATATAGAAAATTCTGTCAAAATTAGTCCTTCTGTTATTGCATTTGCTGAAAACATCTCATTTATTTTACAATGCTCTGATACATAATGTTTCTGAGAGAAAACAATTGCAATAACCGCTGCGGTGCTGGAAAATTTTGGAACCATTGTTCTAAATAGAAAATAAGTTACCTTGCACTTAATTGACAAAACACTATTAACATTCAGCAGCTGACTCTAAGCCATGCAATTAGTGTCTTCTAATCCCACATATCACTATTCCACAAAGAAGCTGCGCCGTGAGTTAAGATGGCTAGCTTTATATCTAGGCTTGTTACATATTAATGTGTCAGAGCACAGGTGCTGGCCTAATAAGACTCTTTATTATTGTTCAGAGTAGTACACATACAGAGGCCGACAGAAGTATTCGAATAATATAACATGTAACATTGTACGTAATATAAATACTGTAATATTTATTTGACAGCGTTCAATTGTTAAACATGTAAACATTAAGCTTTTGTGTATCGGAAACAATATTTAAAGTATCACTTTACATGTATTTATTACACAACCTGTACTGTATTTATTCTATTGTCCCTCTTATTGGAGGACATAAGTATTCGAACGTACCTAATCGAACAGATAGAAAGGTGGCTGAACGTACCCTACACGCCCCTACCACATAGCAGTTGTGTTTATGCTATGCCTCGAGACAGTGTGCTCAAAGTTATTCAGCCGATTGTGAACTTACAGGTAATATGGGACGTAAAAGTAAGGAGACAACGGTGGCAGAGAGGAATATCGTGATAAATATGTACAAACAAAACAAATCTCTCTCTGAAATTGCCAAAACCATTAACAGAAGCAAAACTACAGTGTTCTGCATAACTGAACCCTTCAAACAAACAAATACTGTTGTAAATAAATCTAGAAATAGCGCTCCTTCTAAACTCACCACCAGACACAGGAGGTAAATAATAAAAATGGTGAAGCAGTATCTGAGTCACTGCATCTGAGATTAGAGGGTGTCTTGAGCAATATTCTGGCACTGTGGTTCACCTCAGAACAGCTGAACGGGTTTCAAATAGTATCTACTGGGTACAATTCCCGCGTTCCTAGGAAGAAATCATATATTAATAAGGTGAATAAGAAAAAGCGTATAGAATGTGCTGTGGTGAAACCAACAGAATTCTAGGATAAGGTTCTCTGGTCGGACGAGAGCAATATCTGCTTATACAGGAGTGATGGACGTCTTAAAGTGTGGAGACTGCCAAATACAGAATGGGAACCTAAGAACATGGTAGCTACAGTGAAACATGGTGGCAGTAGTGTGATGGTATGGGATTGTATAGCTTCATCTGGCTTTAGGGAACTGGTGTTCATAGATGGGATAATGGGCAAATTTGAATACAAGAGGATTCTTGAAAACAATCTTAAAAAGAGTGCAGAGAAGCTGGGGTTAGGACATGATTATTACTTCCAGAAGGACAATGATCCGAAGCATACTGCTGAAGTTGTAAGGCTTTGGATCGTGTACAACACTCCTCACACTTTGAAGACACCGCCCCAATCTCCAGATTTAAATCCTATAGAGAATATCTGGAAGGAACTTGAGGAGTGTGTGAGGAAGCATCACATCAGAAGCAAGGATCATCTGAAAGAACTTCTTCAAACAGAGTGCAGAAATATGGACTCTGCAGTCACTAAACAATACATACAGAGAATGCCCAAACGATTATCAGCAGTAATTCAAAGAAAGGGGATGATAACTAAATACTAGCAGTTCTCTGTTCGAATACTTATGTCCAGATATAAAGTAACCGCTTTATTTCTCCTTGTAGTGCAAATTAGTTCCAGTTGTTTCTTGTGAGTTTATATATTTAATGGAAGACTGAAGTTTATTTTGTACCAGTTGTATTTACGTATGCTTACTCTTGGTAGCTTTAAAATAATATAAGTAATAAATATGTTTACGTTCGAATACTTATGTAGACCTCTGTATATTATAATAAAACAAGAGTGACATATTTTCTAGTAATTTAAATTGTATTAGCAATGCATAACAAACCACGAGAAAAAATGGAAATAACATTCTTAGTATTTTGGATTGCATAACCTCCCGCGAGTGATTCTGAAAAATGGGTGGAAAATGAGTTTTGCTTGCCATTCCATTGTTCTAGAATGAACAACTGCATCGCCGAAAATTCTGCAAGTCGTAGTTTAGTAGAGTCTGTGTGGGAATAAGAAATCACAGGTTTCTAGGAAAAGAAATCAGTAGTCACCCTCTCGCGGTCACGAACCTATCAGGGCAAAGGTGGAAGGGGGTTTACTCCAGGAATCTGCACACTTAAGGAAGCAGTGGTAGAAGAAAACTGACTACAAGATTTTGACCGGAAGAAACATCCCTTTTTCATTGTAGTGAATGGAAGGAGCTCAAGTATCCATCTCTTTGTGATAACTTATCCCAAACGAACTCTATTTTGTATTTTTATAAGTATGTAAATTCTGAATTGCATTTATTCTGTCATTGGATCGCAAACAAAATGAGGACACATAGGTGGACAGTGAACTAAATTAATTATTGCAGTGATTGACGTCACATTTTTCTTCTATTATCGTTTATATGTTAGCCACTGGTCGCAGAGGTCGTGGGTTCAAATCTGATTTAGTGGGATGCATAATTACTCATCACAAAGGTGGATTTCAAAGAAGCACAAATTCAGAATTTAAATATACCGTTTGTCAAATTTCTAAAGAAAATATATTATTTATTTATTTCTCTGCTATGTGTATAGGCAGGGAAAGTATTGTATTCCACCCAAAAGATACCGACTTCAGTGTAAATATACGAGGGTGGGTCAAAAAGTAATGTCTCCTATCTTTTGCTCTCTCTCTCTCTCTCTCTCTCTCTCATTCTCTCTCTCTCTCTCATTCTCTCTCTCTTAATTGCCAAGAAAATTGAATCCAATTTACATAGCTTGAAAACTACAACATTGATGATTAATTTGTCACTATTCAATATAATCTCCGTCATTTTCCACAGTTTTGGTCCACCTTTTAGCTAGGGCATGTATTCCAGTGTGGTAAAACACACGGTCTTGCTTCCTAAGCCATTGACACACGCACGTTTTCACAGCCTCCTCATCTTCAAAATGAATCCCACGATGAGCTTCCTTTAGTGGCCCGAACAGATGGAAGTCTGATGGTGCCAGGTCAGGGCTGTGAGGTAAGACTTGCCATCCCAATTTCTCAATTTCTGCAGTGGTGTAACGGCTGGTGTGTGGTCTTGCATTGTCACGCAAAAGAAGAACATCCGCCATAGTTTTAGTTAGGCGAACTCCGCCAAGACGTGCTTTCAGCTTTTTTAGAGTTCTGACGTATTGGACAGAATTTATTAAACATTCCTGCTCCAAAAAATCAATCCTAAGCACGCCCCTCTGCATCCCAAAACACTGTTGCAATAACTTTCCCTGCCGACCGCTGAGTTTTGACTTTTTTTTTCCTTCGGTGACGTTGTGTGATGATATTCCATTGACTGCCTCTTTGATTCAGGTTCAAAAAAATGAACCCACGTTTCGTCTCCAGTAACAACTTTTTCCAGAAACTCCTCTCCCTCCAAATTGAAGCGCTGCAAGTGTTCGGAGGTTAAAGTTTTCCTTGGTTCTTTGTTTTGGGCGGTTAACATTCTTAGTACCCAACGTGAACAAATTTTTGAGTAACCCAGTTGTTGAATAATCGTCATCACACTGCCTTTACTGAGAGAGGTAATGCGACACAATTCACCTGTTGTTACCCGGCGATCACCACGAATGATGTCATCGACTCGCTGAATGTTGAATGGAGTCACTGCAGTCACCGGCCTGCCGCTTCGCTTTTCATCTGCCAATGGTGCTTGCCCTTCAGCTTCGTTACAGCGACGAACCCATCGTCTAACAGTGCTGACATCCACCGTTGCATCAGCATACACATTTTTTAGCCTTTCGTGAATGCGAAATAACGTTTCACCTTCCGTAGTCAAAAATTCAATCACAGAACGCTGTCTAGTACGAATGTCGATGTCAGCCATTTTGCAAGAGGATGCAGTGCTGCCACCTGTTGACTTAGAAAGTTACTACTGCAGGGGATTGGAGAAGAAGGTTTGAGGAATTGCACCAAATTCAAAGTTTTCATATAACTTACTTATTTAAGGGGAGCAAAATAGGAGGCATTACTTTTTGACCCACCCTCGTACATTTTGATATCCACGGAATCTTTAAAAAGGCGTTTTTAGAAAAAGTTCCTTGTGTCCTTGTGCATAACTCAAAAAGGAAACGTTGATCAAATAACAAACTTATAAGGTATATAAGTCAGCATCTGATGTGACCAAAGGTTGTCAACAAAATAACACCCATGCCATTCAATGACTACCCATTATGTGAAAAATGTTTCGAGAATGTGGATTTCTCAAAAATAGCTCTAACGAATTTGATTAAAATATGTGTTTGATTTATTTTCATGACAAATGAAATGTGTATATTGAATTTTCTGGCAATGTCCTCAGAAGTCTATATTCTGGATGAATTTTGTATATGTAGATAGTAAGAGATACACGAAATCTTAGGCCGCTCCGTGGCTCAGTGGTTAGACCGCTTGGCTCTCACCAAGGTGGCCCGGGTTCGATCCCAGGCGACCGCAAAGTGAGATTTGTGGTGGACAACACGGCGCTGGGGCGGGTTTTCTCCGGGACCTCCGGTTTCCTCCGCCATCTCATTCCACCGGTGCTCCATCTTCATCTCATGTATCATCAGTGTCACCGCCTGCGGTGCCATATGTAGTAAAAGCGGGCGTTAAACACTACACACTACCCCCCCCCCCCCACAAAATCTTATTACACACACGATAAAGCGGATCTCAAAGCACGCGATTTATATGTGATAATTATATTATTATTTTTTATAGTGAATCATTTGTTATTTGTCTGAATGTTTAATACATATACTTTTCTCAAAGCCGTATTCATTTTGAACTCTTAGGAATGCAAAGAAAATGGCATTTAAAAATTATCACACAGTAACCAACTCTTTATATAAATTACTATCGCTTCAAGTCCACTACATTTCCATATTCCCTTTGAATCTGCCAATAAATTAGCAATAACATCTGCAAATGTATAACTCGATTAACACGTAATAGAGGAATAAACAGTTGTAAGAATAATTTTACCACAGTAGAGTAAGTCATGTGAATATAACACATCAGCTTTTTTGTATAGCCTCTATAACATATCCATCATCATCATCATCATCATCATCATCATCATCATCATCATCATCACCATCATCACCTTCATCATTACCATCATCATTAGCCTTGACTAAAATAAGGACTTCTGACATTATGAAGATAATGTACTGTATGCCCATAACAAGAAGGCTAAAGGGCAGAAGAGCTTCAACTGTTGAACTGCTCTGGTAGCGGATCTGTTTACTAGGAAATGAGTGAACGAGAGTGCATATGAGTCACCCATGCTGCCAGATCTAATGTTTATTGCAACGATAATTATGATGTATAGGTGAGCTATGTGATAACACTTGTGTATTTTAAACAAGCCTTCCATCCTTGTCATACTCAGAAGGCGAGCATACATCCCAAGGAGACAGCAAAAGCGATTACGTTGTACACTTCTCTAGCTTGCCTTCTTGTCCTGGGCAATCCATAGGCTGAGGGTCATAGACAGATAACTGCTATCCATGATTATTTTGACAGTTATGGAAAAGGAGGGATGATGGATAAGAATTACATATGGGGATTGATAGGAGATGTTAAGATTACTCCTTGATGGCTGATGGTCAGGATGCAACTGTCCTGCACCGATGATGTGATGTGTTTTCCAAAGATATTAATATTTACGGCTGCTGTTGTTAATTTTGAAAGTTAAGCATCTCTTGAAGGATTGTATAAAAGCTCAGCTTATGCCACGTACCCGTCAGGGGTAAACAATACCATCCCGTACAATGCTGTGTTATTACGCCTGATGTTACTACGTTTTCTGAACTCATTTTCGGGTACTTCCCCTTATACTTCACACCTGATTTTTTGGCACACCAATTTCAATGCCATGGCTGGGATTTGAACCATGGATCTCCTGATCTCCATCCAGTCCATTTCTGAAATGGGAAGTTGATATTCTTCTTTATTTTTATTTTTATTTTATTTTTTTTATATCTTTTAGTTATGAAAAGAGAAAAAAACATCAAAGGCATTTATGAATATGATTACTTATTTCTCATCTTCATACATAAATACTTTCATAAATAAATTACCATTAACAATATCCATAACACACAGTGCTGAAGTCTCTTATTCACACCCAAAGCAACCTTCCTACCTACTTTCCTTGTTTAATTTATGGTCTGAATACTCACAAATCCATGGTCTTCCATGTATTGATGACCCTCTGCTCTCTTATATCCTTTGTTCCAGTTTCCCCAACCTTAATAGTTGGTTATTTTTAATCATTCTTAACCATTTCTCTCTGAATTTTCCTAAATAATCACTTATATTTCTTACATTATTCTGTCTTGATTATTAATACCTCTCTCCCCACACTAAAACTACTCCACTTTTATTGCCATATTTGTTCTCTCCATAACTTTGTTTGTTTACAATATAGTAAACCATGTCAGTCTGTATCCTCTTCTCCAAACATGGGCACTTCCCTTTATCCTTATCATGTCTAATACCTTTCAAATTTCTGACTCCTGTCCTCGTCCAAGCGAATCCTTCTTGCCCTATCTTATTACACACATCTATGTAGTTTTCCCTTACCTATATTGTTTTTATTTCTCTGTAAAACCTAAAAGAGCTTTCCCCCCTTGTACTTGCAAAAGTAACTTTATTATCAATCTTCTAATCTTAATCTATTCTTTCCAAAAGCCTCTATAACATTCCTCCAATGTCTCCGATACCAATCTGTTCCATCAATTCCCTTACTTTTTGTGCCCAAGACCCTTCCCATTTCCCTCTCAGTGTTACATAGTGACTACATCTTAAAAGATTTGACTATCATTTAATTGGTTTCCCACATTGGTTTCCCACACTCCTCTTCCATCTACAAGAAAATTAGTAATTTTCTAGTTTCTGCAAATGTGTGTTTTGATTGACAAGAATAGAGAAATTGAGTATAATATATCAAATTTTTGGGATTGAGTGAAATATTTCTTTTTGTCATGGATAAGTGGTATAGAAAGTAAAGTCAGAAAAAATATATTTAATAAAAATATGGATGTAATAGTGGAAGAAAAGAATTTGATTTTGCATCAGTAATAATAAGAGAAATCCATTAGTCAATAAAATTAATTCATTAAGAAGAGGAGTAAAAACTATAAGCAGGATTTTGATATAATTGGACCTCAATATACTCTCAACACTTAGTAGTACTGTATAATATTTTGAGATAAATCTTCAATGCTTTTAAAGTTTTAAGTGTTGTATTATTGAAGGTGGTTGCATTTAATTTTATGGTAGATAAGGATTGAAAGGTGCCAAGATTTCATGCTAGTGTTGCTGGAGTACAGTTACTGATAGAGCTTGACAGCATTTCCTGTAGATGAATGAATTCAAAACTCCTTGGATCCCTGTGTAAAAATGAAAACATGCAAAACAATGGGGAAGGTGTAGAAGTACTCAAGTACGTGCAACATTAAGTGAGATACAAATGAAGTTCATTTAGCTGATGCACAAAATCGCGTTTCTGCAATAGTTTGGCTTGCTACCTCACTCTCAGCCATTATCCCAAGGTCACAGATTGTAACCTGGTCCACACAGATGGTTTTCAACTGTGCTTAAATGAGATTGAAGCAATAATGTTTCTGAGTGCACACAATTCCACGTTGGGACGCCAATTTGATGCAAATAATTTAATGGCGAGCAAATAAGTTGGTGAGCAAATAAGTTGGCGAGCAATGAGGTTTCTCTCAGGGTATGCGTGGATGTGTGTAAGAAGGAGATTTTAATAACACTGGAATGCCCGTTTCCAACTTATTTATTTACTGCTTCTTCTTTTAAAACATCGAAATGAAAGTTGCCGACCAAGGGTTACCAATCTCTGTTTAGAGTTACTGACGGCAGAACGTTTATTACTCGATAAACTTTATTCGTTCCTCATATATATATGAACCAACAAATATTCAAGACAGAACCAGAAGACTGCCCTAATAGGCTTCACGCCTCGGACCGCTCTCATCGGCCTCACGCCGAAGACTGTTCTAATCGGCCTCATGCCGAAGACTGTTCTAATCGGCCTCACGCCGAAGACTGTTCTCGTGACCACAGCTGCACGTGTGGGTGTATCACTTTCACTCTGAAAACCCTCCTCATTCAACCAAAAATCTCTTTGTGGCTGTTTTGTCATGCCATTCTGAATGGTTCAAAGAATTCCCTATTCATACAAGTCAAGTGAGCCCCTTTAGAAACTGCTAAGGACACTGTTTCTTACATTGTTTTTGTTATAACAACTTTCCCCCCAACTCAACTAGCCTTGCCCGTATTGTCACAAAGGACCAACATTCCTTTGACATCCATCATGATTCTTTACTTATGGTAAACCTTAATTTCGGTATCAAGATAGTCCCATAGCAGTGTGAAACTTACATGGGACAAAATTCCAACACATCATCAGTGATGTGTCCTGGTAACTAACAAAATATTTATTCATTTACTCTCAGCCATTATATTTATCTACTTTAGTGACTAAAATCTGTGAACTCAGCAGAAACAGATCTGAACTCATGATGTGAGATAATACAGTGCTTGGAAACATTTGTTCCTTTCATTGGTTTTATTAGTTCGTGTTTTCAATTCAAATTCATACCATTACTGTATCTTATACATATAACTTATGACTAATTTCCATTAATATCTTGTTTAACCAATGTACAGCAGTGATATCAAAGTATGGAACTGTTTTAAAGTTACAAAGTTTCTGTACTAATAACAACAGAGCAGTGTGTAAAATATACAGGAAAACATTTTTGTGTATTTATAAGTCATACAATATAACAAATTTAAAGGTGCAGATTACATTCATACTTAAAGATGTTTCAGATACAAGTATTTTTGATTCTTTACATTGCTGTCAATTTGTAGGATATCAGTGCCCACAAGTAATTTGGAATTTCATCCTGCAGCGGTTATTTTACACCATATCAGTAAATCTAGCGACATGAATCTGTCCCTTTTAAGCACGCTTAAGAACCATTGGTTTGGGCTGGAATTGAATCTGCAGCCTTGGGATGAGTAGGCATTGCCTAACCAACTGAGCCACCGTGATGGACATTCATATATTAAGTGAAGTTTTCAGAACCTTTATTGAAAAAGTAGTGTATGACACATCATTGTATGTATTTTCAAGATTGCACAATAAAGCATAGTAAGTCACCACAAAAGCTGCATATCTCATTGTTTATGAGAACCTCTGGTGGTTTACTAGGAAACATACAAGTCAGTTGGAGAATTTAATGTCATGACGGCATGTTGGCCATGGTAGCTCAATGATTGAGAGTGAAGGGACGGATACCGGGAGATCCATGGTTCAAATCCCTGCTATGGCATTGAATTTTTCAGTCTGACTCTGTCTATCCATTTCTTACTGTTTGTTTTCCTATGGTTACTGCCACTAGGTGATGGATTGTTTACTATCATTTGTCAGCTACTCCCATTATCTAGCGGCAGTAACCACAGGAAAACAAACAGTAAGAAAGCTGATCCTGAAATGATATGATTACAAAATTAATCCTGAAGAATTTATAATTTTTTAAATAGAGAAGTGAAGTTTGTCTAATTATAATTTATTGTAAATATATTTATATGCATTTAAGTTAATTGATGGAAATTTATAATTTCTTCACACTAGCTGTGTATAGCCTAAGGTTTATGCTAAATAGAGTCAACATGAAAAATTCAATGCCATGGCTGGGACTCGAACCACAGATCTCTCGGTTTCCATCCAGTTGCTCTTACCCATGGCCAACCTGCCATGATGACACTAAATTCTCCATTTGACCCATACACTTCCCCGGCAAACCACTAGGGGCTCTCGCATTCGAGATACACCATTTGTGTGAAAAAATTATTAATTTCCATCTGTTAACTAACATTGACTCAAGCCATGGAGGAGAAACTATTAATATTCGAAAGGAAGATACTTCGAAGGGTATATGGACCAACTAAAGTTAATGGAGTATGGCGAAACAGGTATAATGAATCTTTATTGTCTGTAAACTTGTGTGTTACAAGCATTAGACATTGTCACATTCTAAAGTATGTACATGAGTATTTAGCTTTGTTTGAGGAGTTTCCATTTACATTAACCTTAACAATTATTGTGTTACATAATTAGTACAACTATTGCATACAGAGTTATTTTAGCTAACATTTACACATCTCGTACAATATTTACACATTCCTAGTACTAGTAAGTATATAATAACTACATCAGTATAGAGTAATAATAATATAGTACAATTCTAATTCCCTTAAACTTTACAGAGATTTATATATAAGAAATAGGTATAATAATTACAACAAGAATATAAGACAATTATAATTCACTTAGGCTGTATAAACATTTATCTATGAGGTATTTTTTCAGAGATTTTTGAATATATTGCCTTGAGCTGATTTAATATATGAAGGAAGTTTATACATATATATTACAGTTCATTTATACTATACAAACATTTTTGAATTAGGTATGATTTTAAGACCAGTTTAAATTTTGAGTCAGAAGTATTCTTAATTACAGATGGCAATTTATTATACAATATGGCTCCTATTTTAAATGGATCTTTATTAGTTTGAGTTTTATTCGTGCTCACCCTATGGTAATCAGTTGCTCTCCTCGTATCATATGTATGGCAATCTTTATTGAGGATGTTATGTCGCTTTCGGTCTTTTACAAGTATAATGGTTTTGAATACATAGAGTGATACTACTGTTAGGATGTTTTGTGATTTAAATGTATCCCGACATGTTTGTTGAAAACGAAGGTTGTACATGGTTCGTATGCATTTCTTTTGTACTTTTAATAGCCTGTCCATATTGGTTTTACTTGTTGCCCCCCAAATTTCAATACCATATGTTAAGTGTGGGAAGATAATGCCATAATACACAGTTTTAAGAGTATTGATATTCCCATATTTTGCTAGTTGTCGTAATAGGTAGAGTCCCGAGTTCATTTTATTACAAACCATGTCTACGTTTGTACTGTAGGTTAGAGTATCTTCTATGTGAACGCCCAAAAATTTAAAGTTTCTTACCCGTTCCAAAGGTATATTGTTAATGTTTATATTTAGATCATCACTTTGAAATGTCATAAATTTTGTTTTTCCTATATTTAACTTTAGTCCATTGTTTAGAAAGTACCGAGATATTTCGCCAATTGCATTTGTTGTTTTTTCTTCTAAGCTTTCTTCTCCTTCACTCCAACATATTATAGATGTATCATCTGCATATGAGATGACCTTGCTGTTTACTGGTTCAGGTAAGTCATTAATATAAATCAAAAAAAGTATAGGTCCTAGTACTGATCCCTGTGGTACACCAGATTTCACTAAGTTATATTCTGATTTAATGTGGCTTATAACATTCCCTTTTTTCCAAGTTATTTCTGTACATTGCAAACGATTTTTAAGATATGATGTTAATAGTTTATTAATTTGTCCTCTGAAGCCATAGTACTCTAATTTTGAGATGAGATGATCATGGGATACAGAGTCAAAAGCTTTGGAGAGGTCTAAGTAAATTCCAGCTGTGTTTTTGTGTTTATCTTTTAGTTCCAACAATTTGTGAATATATTCCGCTATAGCTGTGATGGTCGATAATTTATTTCTGTATCCATGCTGAAAATGATTAAGAATTTTATTAGCAATTAAGAAACTATTTATTCTAGCTATTAAGACTTTCTCATAAGTTTTGCTGAATACTGAAGTTAGAGTTATTGGTCTGAAATTGTTAACATCTGCATATGAACCTTTCTTATGAATTGGTCGTACCACGCTAATCTTTAATACCTCTGGAAATATGCCCTCGTTCATTGAGTAATTTATTAAGTGCACCAGTATAGCCAGCAATTCTTGTTTACAATGTTTTAGTATTATAGGTGATACGCCATCCCACCCAGAGGACTGTTGGTTTTTAAAGCTACTAATTACTTTGTCTATTTCTTCAGCATCCGTCTCATGCAAGTACATGCTGTTTATAATAGTTTTTTCTTTACTACCTATGTCAACTGTAGTATTGTCACCAATGTTTAGAAAGAAGCTGTTAAATAATTTACAGATTTCAGAGGGGTCATGTACTACTTGTCCATCCTTGTTCAGACTTAAATTTGAATGTTCTCCTATTTGGGATTTGAGTCGCTTGTTTATAATATCCCATACTGTTTTTGTGGTATTATCAGAATTAATTATTTTTTCCTCTATTTGTTTTGCCTTTAATTTAATCAGCGCTTTCCTGTATTGTTTTTTATATTTTTTATAGGCATCTGAGTAAGAATTTAATTTAGTCATTTGAAAAAATTCATACATTGCTTTCATTTTATTTTTTAAATGTGTAAGTTCGAGTGGCAGAGTTAATTTGTTAATTACTTCATGTTTAAGTGCTCTTTTGGACTGAGGGCAACTTTCATTGAAGTGGAGAGTAAATGCATTTCTGAAAGCCTTCCATTTTTCATGTGTATCACTAGCATTGTACACCTCTGTCCATTCCTCTTTTGCCAGAATATCCTTTAGTTTTACTAGGTTATGTTTTCTCGTATCTCTAACATACCTATATACACTTTCCTTAATTTGGCTGAAACAATTGTAGATATCAATAATTTGACCCCTATGGTCCGACACATGAAATTCATTATTTATTGTACAAAATCTACTGTTATTCAGGTTCGTTATAATGTAATAAAGAATTATATGAGATATTGACATAGCACAAGAAATTAAGATTAGAAGATTAAGATGGGCGGGACATGTTCAAAGAATGGAAGAGAAACAGATCCCCAAAAAAATGTTAGAAGGAAAATTTTACAATACAAGACCTAAAGGCAGACCAAAAAACCGTTGGGAAGATACAGTAAGAAGAGATGCCTTACAGATTTTGGGAGTCCGAATGTGGAGACGAAAAGCAGAGGATAGGGATGAATGGAGGCAAAAACTGAGGAAGGCTGGGGCCCAAAAGGGACTGTAAAAGCCATATAGTAGTAGTAGTAGTATCTATTAACTAAAATAATAAGAGTTAAATGATGAAGCCTGGACTCAAGTACTTACGATAGTAAGTCACCACAAAAGGTGTATCTTGAATGCGAGAGTCCCTAGTGGTTTGCTGGGGAAGTGCATGAGCCAAATAAAGAATTTAGTGTTATGACGGGTTGGCCATGGTGGCTCGATGGGTAAGAGCGACTGGACGGAAACCAGGAGATCCGTGGCTCGAGTGCTAGCCATGGCATTGAATTTTTTACGTTGACTCTATATCTATATGTATTGGGATAAAAGAGACTTTGCAGTATTTGAAAGCCACAGCTACCTAAGATGTTTTATATGTGCTGACATATAGTTGGGAAGCTATATTATTGCCTTAATGGGAGCCCATCATGTTTAAATTTTCTTACTTAAAATTTAACATACATTGTTCTAATTACTGAGTAATCTCAGCAAACTACCACTGTTCCATCTCAGTCTTTTCCCTCCCTCATGTTTACATTGTTGAGATAGTTTATAATATAAGGCATGCATGAAATATTTTAAGACAATATTGCATATGTGCTGCTTAAACCCAAAAGTTTGCATTACAATAAATACAGATGTAGTCTAATTTATACTTTTGTTTTTGTTACAGCATCAATTTGGCTTAACAGATGCTACAGTCAGCAATGCTGAGGAAGGAATAAACAGTTTTTTTCACCTATATCCTAAGCAACTGAAAAATGTACCTATTATTAAAAGAGAAATTCTTGCTGAACAGAGTTACAATACTACCAATGAAATAAAAGCTTTGAGTTCTTTTGAAAGTAACTTGGTAGTTTCTCAAGAAGTTCTCAATCCTTATGGTTCAAATAATCTTAATGACAGTCAAGAAAACTCAACTCCTAGAACTCATGATACTGCAGCAGTGATTAATGATAAGCTTTCAGAAGAAAATATAACAGAAGAATATCAATTTAAAGCTGCATTAGTTGATAGCACCCCAACACATGGTGAGATATCTCCAAAAAACATCAGTTCATCCATTAGTTTAGAAAGCAGAGAGCCAAAATATTTAGGAGAAGTGGTGTCTGTTCAAACTGAAGGTCAAACAGATTTACAGCAGCATATACCAGCAAGAAGTGGCAGATTTCCTCCAGTTTTGAATGAAGTAAACTACATGATTCCAAACATGGATCATCAATATTCACAAATGCTTAATCAACCAATAATTGTCAATTCCAACAACTATAGAACAGCAAGTGGTGCTGATTATATCTATATGCAGGCTCCTCCAGGAGTGCAAATGACTCAAACTGTTCCAAACATCCATTATGGGCTTCCTAATTCTCCAACTGATGCTGAAATTCAGAAGAATCCTATCGTTTTCTTAACACCTATAAGTGAACAACAGATGCATAACGACACTTACTTAGCTCACAATTCTAATTCGCCTTATAACATCCAACCAATGTTTCTACCAGCCCAACAAAATTTACAACCACCTGGAATAATGAATGGATACACAGGTATAACGTATCAACAGATGCCTTTTATTGTTCCTAATGTTAACTTTCAAAAAACATCTGATTTTCCTATAAACTCTACCGAATATGAGGAACGTGATGAAAATAGCACAAAGACTGTTCATCCTCGCGAAATACCTCAACCTCTACCAGTTCAATCTAAAGCTTCAAATTCTGTTACTTTACCAAAACTGACACCAGTAGGGAGCCTGATTCCTAAGGAAGAGACTGAACTAGAAAGAGCTCAGCGTGTAAACAAAGCTTTTGAAAGAATGATTCAGTTTGTAAACATACTTGGTCAGGTTGATTCATATATTACAGATAGAGCAAAAACAGCTGTCCGTAAATTAGCTCTTCTTTATGAAGATGATGATGATGACCGATACTACTCAAGAAGTCGAAAAAGGCGACATTAATTTAAAAAAAAAACTTTTGAATTTTAAATTAGATGAGTGTGGAAGCATCTGTTAATGTGGCAGTATTTCATGGAATACATATTAACACACATACTCATAATAAAATGTAAAGCAATTACATTAATTACTCCATCAGTTTCATGTAAACTCAAAACAGGTTCATTAAATTCACTATGATTCTTGATGGGAAAGATTCTTAGATATTAGGTTCCTTAATAAGTGCTTAAACTAATCATTAGTTAAAACTGGCTCTTTTTTATGATATAAAATTTTTAGCACACACAGCAAGATCGAGACAGCCAAAAGCTGAACAAGATCTGTAAGAACTTAAATAAGAATTCAATAATAATGCAAAATATAAAAAGAGTAATTTAGAATAAGGTATACTAAAGTAATTTTCCTAAAACTGTGTTGAGTTGAAGCGACAGCTATTTCTTACTTGTTTCCCCAGTCAGAATATTCAATTATTAATAATGTTATAAGATATTATTTGTAACAATAAAACATAAAATTGGCTGTAAAATTTATAATAAATCAGTCTACTGGTATTGGTAAGCATATGCATTTTTTGACAGCTGAGCTTCTTACATCTTAAGGCAGGGAAGATCCTGTTATCAAGATGGTGATGAATACAATATTTAGCATAACTGAGCTATCTAATATAACCCTATTATAATTCAAATTTATAAGTGGATCAAGAAATAGTAATATCAAAAAGGTTATGGAGTTTGAAAGTAATGAGTCGGTAATTCAAACACAAACATCACTTAAATTTATCGAGATTTAACTGTATTGGAACACCACAGTGAAGCGAAAAATTATTAAATTTTAGATGAGTCGTATTTCTTACACATCTGCTTCACTTTCGTACCTATTTTGAGGACATGGTTCGCAAATCTTCGTTTGCATCTACGGCTCTTGTGCGACTGACGCTAGATCCAGACCCACACCGCCAGCCAGTAATGCAGCCGAACTCGATGTTTGGGAAAAGTTGCTAATTGTAAAAAACAGTATACTTTAAATTTCGAATTGCCACCTGAAAACTCTCTTTGGAAGTTCATCTCACAGACAACAGATGCCGCCACAGACAACCAGCTCACTTCAAGAAACCACGGATCCAACCAGTCGGATAACTGCTGACGATGGGGACAAACCGTTCTCCGAAACATGTCCAAGTAAGGATAATTTAAGGGATGTTTGTGTTTGAATTACCAACTCATTACTTTCAAATGTTAAATGCATCACTGTTTCTACCCTTTTGCTTCAAATAATGCTTATGGAGTGTCTGTTCACAATAAGTGAGTAGCAAATCTTCCAGTAGGCTGATAGTAATCAATGAATCTTAAAAATTAATATTGTAAGGAAAGGCTGTATAGCATTGAGATAACCATCTGATATGAAGGGGTTGTAAGAATGCATCTTGGCAACTATATTTAATATAATTTATAATATAAATATTTATAATATAAAAAGATTTATTTGCTTTTTATTGTATATTGTGTATAATACCTTAGCACTGTATATTGGTGAGTAAATGATCATTTTCTAGAATGCTGGCAATGTTTCATGGGTAACATTTGTTATATCTCTCAAGCAGTATAGCAAAGCAAAAATAATATCTTAACTTTATCATCATCTGCTGCTATTTTGATACATTTTCTGGTATTCAGAGCTCCCACTTCATCAAGAAACTCCATTACTAATGGATACTTATACAGGGTGGGAGGTGAATAAGTGCAAATATTTGTATCAGCATATCAGGGCAATGTGACTAACCTTATAATGTCCACTTTTTCCATATTTCTGATAGTAACACTCGTGGGATAATTGTTGCAATGTTTTTAGGATGGCTAGTATTTCCTCTAATAGGCATCCTAGTTCCCTTTAATTTTTATAGCTTTATCTTACAAATTTAGTAATTTTAAAGCATAATTTATGACCTTATCAGGAACAATTGCAAAAGTATCATCAACTTATCTATACCAGACTTTATAAATAAAAAAATTGAAAAATTCAAATATCAAAAAATTGTTAATGATATTTGTCCCCTTAAAAAAATAAAAGACGATTATAATTTTAGAAACTTTACTTACCATCCTTGGGTTAATAAACATTTTCAAATTTTTTTAAAGAATTTGGTATAACTTTAGTTTCTTAAAATAAATATAGTATTAAAAGTGTATTGCATTTCTCTAGAAAAGATAAAATTCCTAATAATAAAAAATCTGGTATTTATCAGTTTAATTGTTTCAATTGTGATAAAGTTTATATTGGAAGGACAAAACGTAATTTGGAAACCAGAACGAAGGAACATTTTCATAACATTAAGTATAAACAAACTGATAAATCGGCCATAGTGGATCATTTTTGGTCATTTAAACATGAAATAAATCCCGAAGTTAAATTATTAAAACAATTAAATGGTCCGATAGATTTAATGGTTTGGGAAAAGATATTATTTTAAAAAACAAACATCGCATAATGAATTTTGAAATACCGGCAGTCGATTCTGTTTTTAAATTTGTTTCATTTTCAGATTTTGGTAGTACTAACAAGAACATTAACATCTAGCGTTCGTAATGATGACAACAGCTTTGTTTCCGGCTGAGGATATGTAAAAGTTTTACATGAAATCGCGATCCCGGACAATTTATAAGAAGATTATCATCATTTCTTATAAAATAAGTGAAGTTTTAAGTTACAAATTGTTATATTTGTATATATTTATTTGCTTCACTGTTAATAGCTTCATACTTTACCAATTTTCTGTGTATTACTCTTGGACTACACCTTGTACATATAACTTGTATGTTCCTTTCTATATACACATTTTCAATAGTCAGAATAACAGTTTTGAACAAGGAGAAGTTATGCATAACAAGTTTTAGATTCTATTATATGTGAAAAGGAACTTTATAGTATATATGTTGCTAAAAATGTAGAAAAACGGCCAGGAAACCATTTCATCTGAACTTAGCTAAATAGGATGGGTGCAGTTCTTGTGAAAATGTTTTTATAAGTACAATACGATAGGATATGATAGAATCGTATGGAGGGAAATGAAATGTGTAGTGTTTAACGCCCGCTTTTACTACATACGGCACCTCAGGCGGTGACACTGATGATACATGAGATGAAGATGGAGCACCAGAGGAATGAGATGGCGGGAGAAACCGGAGGTCCCAGAAAAAACCCGCCCCAGCGGTTGCGGTTGCGGTTGCCTAGGATCGAACCCGGGCCGCCTTGGTGAGAGCCAAGCAGTCTAACCACTGAGCCACGGCACGGCCTCATATAGAGGGGATTCGGCATTGCGATGAGTCTTGATCTAGGAGGGATGAGGCGAGAGGAGACAGAGGGCGGCTGACCCAAGGAGTCGGGACAGTACAGAGGGCAGGGTCTCTACTATTAATCAGTTGGAAACTTCCCAGCAGGGCATTACAGCCAGCATTCCACCCACCGTGGTCCTGTAAAGCACACTAGGCCAGCCCAGAGACCATCCTACTGGAGGAGGAAGTGTTTACCAGGAGCACATTATCGTGCCATGTAATTTCAAGACTACTGCCAACATTTTCTACTCCGATGAGATGATATGAAATGATAATGGAGATGAAATGGAAGGACAAGTAATTTGAGGGATATAATTAATCTACTCAGCTTTTGCCTGGCAAGCTGGGAAAAACCATAGGTTAGGTAGGCCGACCACAGGAATGAAACCCGGACCTCCCAAATCTGGGCCACAGACTAAACCACCTGAGCCATACCAGTCGTTTTATAAGCACAATAATTCCACATGCTTATAATATTATTGAAAAACCAGTTTTCCTACTTAGCCTTTTACTCCATTTCTAATTTAAAATTGGTGTTCCAAGATTTCAATGAATACTCCATCATTAATAAGGAAATTTATAAAGCTGCGTACAAATATTTTATCAGTAAATTTGGATGTCACTCTTATTAAATTCCTCCAAATATTACACAATTAATAAATAAGTTTATTTGAGTTTGTTTTTTATGTATATCAGGGGCGGACGGTGACTCTGAAAATCGGTGGTTCACAAAGTTATCCATACAATTTAATTTTTTGAAAGTAACAAACGGTTCTTTATGCCTGTCACTACAGACTGCCGTATACACAAGTTAAAAGTAATTCACTGCTTAACACAACATGCGTATTTCAAAAGCACTCTAGAGCATAACACTCTTCTATCTATATAGCTAAAAATGGGAAGTCTTTGATTTCTTTTCTTTTGATATCTCTTCATGGCAGACTTAAAGGATACATTGCAAGAGTTCGTTCTGAATTGTCTTGGAGGTCCGCTTAACCACTTTAGCATTCTCCAAATCAGCTTTGGAGAACACAGTCTAGCTCTGCACTGAAGTTTATCAGTCCTCGACAAATACCCGGATTGCTTGATGTAGCTGACTCATCGTGTGCTCGAAGAGCTAACTCAAAGGCCAACCACAGCAAAACTGACTGTGTTTTTCATGTGCAGTTTTGAAGTTACATGTCTTTTAACGCAATCATGTAGGTGCTGCAAATATTTCATGCCATGTTTTGTCCACGGTTTTTCACTGCCAAACAGAATGCAAGGAAAGCAAAACAGGGCATTTTTATTATCACAACCACATATCAAATTATATTTCTCATATACATCGTTGTTAAAGTTCCTGTTAAAACATCTTGCTTTTGTTTTAACTACCTGTGTGATTTTTATATTTGTGTAAGAAATACGACTCATCTAAAATTTAATACAGTAATGTACTTTGGTTCCCTACTACGGAAAGCACCTGGGATGAATCCCACCCCAGAATTCATCAAATTTTAAGTCGTGGATATAGGACTGGTACCCACTCAGCATTGTGAGAAAATTGAGGAGCTACACTAGATAGTGAATCCTCGTCTAGTAAGCCAACATTCTTGCTGGGAGTGCCATGATGCTGACCAAATCTCCTGTCCATATTGGTTGGATGATCGCCCTCCTGTACCTTGCATATGTGGGCATGAGGTCGGCAGTCAGGTTGGCAGAATCTGGCCCCTTGCTGGCTGTTACACCATGCATTACTGTTCAATTTGATTGAAGAACAGAATATTTAATCAATGGAGACTGCAGCTGGGCTCTATAACATTTCATAGGAATAAACATTTATGTGGAATAAACTGACTATTTTTATTGCATGTTTAAATATTCTCCTCTACTTAAATATCTCACCTATACATAGTGGCCACTGAAAGCAAACATGTACATATACTTCATTGCAAGCAGGAAAGCAATGAGATGTACAGAGACTGAAACTGAAGTTAACATCTGATGAAACAAATAGGTTTGTTATGAATCTTTATTTTTTATTATCTTTGGAAATCTGAAAAGCAGCTAATCCAGACAAAATCATCCCAAATCAGTTCAGAATAACAGGATTTTACTCTCTTCAGATTTTAATACACCTTAAGATGTCTTTGAACTGCATCCTTTTATTATTTGAATTATGAGTTGCATTATTAAATTATAGATGAGTCATATTTATTACACATCGGCTTCACTTACGAACCTATATTGAGGACATGTTTCGCAAACCATCGTTCGCATCATCGGCTCTTATGCGACTAAAGCTTGATCCAGTGGTGTGGTTAGTTCTGGAGTTGCTGCTGCCATCTGTTGATTTTGTGATGAATTTAAATGTAGGGTTCTCTTCTGACGGGATTTCAAAGTTCATTAGTTGGTTGTTTATGTTTTTCTATGTATATCCTCTCCCATATGACGAGTTCACTATGTTTTTGTACGTATTTTAGTAATTTGGTGCTATCTTCAATTTCATGATTTCCAGACCAGAAATGAGCTGCTATTGCGGACTTATCAATATTTTTGTATCTTAAGTGCCTACAATGTTCTTTCTTTCTAGTGCCTATGTTTCTTTTTGTCCTTCCTATGTACATTTTTCACAGTCTTTACACTTAATCTTGTAAATGCCTGACTTCTCTTCTGGTTTTATCTTATCAGTATTATCACTGTTATAACAGTACTTTTGGGTTATGTTTGAAGTATGAAAAGTTTATAAATTTATAAAAAATGATTATGTAAATATATTTAATAATTTAAATATGTAAAAATGTAAGTAATTGTGTGATTGGCCGAAGTAATAATTGTATGATGTAATATGATGTAATGTTGTGATGTGGTATTAAATCGGCCAATCACAAAATTAAGAGAGAAGTAACTATAGTTACGAAAAATCAATAATCTTGGTAGAGAGAGATTTTTGTTGTAATGGTGAGTGTGATGAATAGTGGTACTAGATCAGGAACATTTAAGTAATATATCGAGATTCAACTGTCAAACTACTCAACCTGCAAGAACCCAGCATACAATTCACAGTAGAAACTGAAGAGGACTGTACTCTACCTTTTTTAGACCTTAAAATCAAAAAAGGCAATGAAAAACTAGAATTTGGCATTCATAGAAAAGCAACACACACAGATAATTACATCAAAGCAAATAGTTTCAACCCAATTCCACACAAACATGCAACCATCAACAGTCTGACACACAGATTAGTAAATCTACCTCTCAGCCAGCAAGAATATCAAAACGAATACCATCAAATCTTAAAAACTGCAATTAAAAATGGATATGGAAAAAACCTTGTAGATAAAAAACTAAAATTATTCAAACTTCAAAAGAAATTAAAACAGATCACAGCTCTCACACCAATAAAACAAGAAACTAGATTTGCTAAATTTACTCACCACCCCTGGGCCACAAAAAAGTTCCAAAAAATATTCAAGAAATACAATATAACATTGGCACCAAAAAACAATTACAACATTAAAAACCTACTTCACAGTAATAATACTGATAAGATAAAACCAGAGGAAAAGTCAGGCATTTACAAAATTAAGTGTAAAGACTGTGAAAAAGTTTACATAGGAAGGACAAAAAGGAACATAGGCACTAGAAAGAAAGAACACTTCAGGCACTTAAGATACAAAAATATTGATAAGTCCGCAATAGCAGCTCATTTCTGGTCTGAAAATCATGAAATTGAAGATAGCACAGAATTACTAAAATACGTACAAAAACATAGTGAACTCGTCATATGGGAGAGGATATACATAGAAAAACATAAAAATCAACTAATGAACTTTGAAATCCCGCTAGAAGAGAATCCCACATTTCAGTTCATCACTAAATCAACAGATGGCAGCAAGAACCCCAGAATTACCCACACCGCTGGATCTAGCGTCAGTCGCACAAGAGCCATAGATGCAAGCGAAGATTTGCGAAACATGTCCTCAAAATAGGTACGAAAGTGAAGCGGATGTGTTAAAAAATGCGACTCATCTAAAATTTAATAATTTAAGTAATAGTTTGAATCTGTATAAATGTAACAAAGTATGAATTTATCGACATGTTGGAAGTGACTGGGAAAGGAAGTTCAAGCAAAATGTAATATAAATAATACAATTAAATAGTTACAGAATTTGACTTCTCCGAGACATTATTCCAAACCACGCCTGAAAAACAGATGTCTCAAGACTCTTATTTAGAATAAGATGATACAATTGGTGACCAGAGGAAATAGATAGCCGCAAAAACTCACATGAGAAGAGAAAGAATTGTGCGTCCAACATAGAATTCCTGTCCCACTGTTAAGTAGGTTTTTAATGTTGTAATTGAAGATAACACCAAATTACTAAAATACCTACAAAAACATAGTGAACTGGTCATATGGGAGAGAATATACATAGAAAAACATAAAAACCAACTAATGAACTTTTAAATCCTGCCATAAGAGAACCCCACATTTAAATTCATCACAAAATCAACAGATGGCAAAAAAAACTCCAGAACTACCCACACCACTGGATCAAGCTTTAGTCGCATAAGAACGGACGATGCAAACGATGGTTCACGAAACATGTCCTCAATATAGGTATGTAAGTGAAGCTGATGTGTAATAAATACGACTCATCTATAATTTAATAATTATTTCGCTTCACTGTGGTGTTCCAATACAGTTAAATTTCGATATATGAGTTGCATTTTCCTCCCACCACTTCAGACTCATTCAACTTTTAAAAGGAATGTTTAAGAACTTAATAACAGCTTCAGATATGTTTTTCTTTAACATATTTTGCCTGGTGCATAGATACAATAACTGTTTTTTTAAAAAACTATATACTGCAATGCAATGCACTGTAAAGCTAATTATGCAGTTATAAAAGTATACCATGAAGAATATACAAAATGATAAGTCAATGAACACTTATTTCACAATGAACATCTGTTTTTCTGCTATAGTAGACATATATGCATATTGAAAATCTGTCACATAAAATAAAAATATGTCAATTTGATCTCAATTCTTTTCTCTCACCCACAGTTTCCTCATAATGTAACTTCATTACAAACCAGAAAATTAGCAGAACATGTACAAAATTGAATCGAGAATATATTGACACATTGCTTCACTCGAGTCGAGTATCAGCTGAGGATAGGAGCAAGAGCTCTTGAAACATGTCCTGTGAATAAACAGTGTGAGTGAAGCAATGTGTCAATATATTCTCGATTCAATTTTGTACTAGTTTGTGCTTCACTGTCCCTACGCTTCTTTCAAGTTTATACTTTTAGCAGAACATGTTCTAGGAATGAAAAATAAATTAGTGTTGCAATATGTACAAAGCTTTTATCCAAGTCTAAGCAAGAAAATATCTCTATTACATAGTTTTATGTGTCTATTTTATTATATTTTCTTTCACTCTTCTCCTTAAACACTGTTTCTATTGTGAGAAGGTATGCTTGAGGTCTTTCTGTCATAACATTATTTATTGCTTCTAGATTGGCACCAGTCACTTTATAGAGTCCAGTGTCTCTCTTTTTGCGACTAACTGATCCTGCATCTTGGAAATGTTTGATCCACCTATTGGTTTTAAAAGATATAAGGATACCAACATAAATAGGCATTTTAATTAAGCATGAGAATGATAGAAAATTTATATTGTATACTAATAAAGCGTAAGACGTTTATGTTGCAAACAAAAGTATGTCAATTTGATGGTACCTGGGTACTTCTGACAACATTATGCCTCAAGGGACTTGTCTGAATGCTGGATAGCATTGTATAAATTCCTCTATGCAATGGTTTAAATTATATTTATATGTCGCACCAATTTTAATGCCGGTACACAAGTAGCATTCAACCATGAAGACGTAGTGCTCTGTGATAGTATCCAGGGGAAGCTGGTCGTATTATTTACCAGTGTAACTACACTCAGAGTGCTTTAATTTGCTTACTGTTCCGTGAAAATTACCGCTTCTTCTCCATAGTGGGCACTATGATTTCAAGATAGACTCAATCTGTCAACTATGACATCATTCTTGCTCAATCGGAGGGCGGGAAATAACAAATAAAAATGAAAACTGTGTACCTAGATGTACAGAGGAATTAATCCATAACATAGGGAACAATAAGAAATAAAATATCCTTGAATGAGTAAGTCAAGGAAACTCTTTCTTATAACTTATCATACGAACATTTATTAAGATACACATTTCTTACTCAGTATTTTATTAACTTAACGTAGTTTTGTACATTATTCAAGTTAAATATTTATAAAGTATTTCACACACTATTAAATGCAGTAATTAATTACTACAGAATTACTTCTATTTTCATCTCAGGAGGTAACCATAATCACTGATATAACTAAAAGCAGCAAACTGGGTAGCGTAGTGCTTGAAGAATCTTGAGACCACTTTGCAAAGAGAGCTAAAAAAGAAGAATGTATTAATAAGAGTGATAACTTAAGAAAACAATAACACATTTTTGCCTGAATATACATCTACACATGCTTTAAAACTGTAGTAACAAAAATCACTTTATCACACAAAAATATGTTCTGTCCATTTTATAGCAATTATACCAGGGACTCTGACATAGAAGTCATAAATCAGTAAAAAGTTGAAAAGAATGGCTAGCTTTTACAGAATGATTTAGAAAAGTAAGAAACTGTCAAAACGGATATGTATGAGTTTGTTTACGAAACACTGGCACTTATGAAAGCGAACATCACTTTTGGAAAATGTTGCACACACGTACAGAGCTTACCCTAAAATTGCTTTTTTTATATTAAAAGACTTATTGGGTCATATTTTATTAAAATTTAGAACTTCACTCATGTCAAGTATTAAAAACAAGAATATTTTCGGGACTAGGATGGTCATGAAAACATGGTGGCAGTGGCGGTGGTGGTAAAGATAAAGATAAAGGCTAAATAATGAAGGGGGCACCTCACATACTGAGATGATGATGCTAATAACATTTTTTAAGTTCAGCAATATACCTGTATCTTCTCCTGTCGTGCTCCAGCCAACAACATTTGTGTCACGATTCTGTACATGTAGCCACAATGTTAATGGTTGAAAGTAATCAATAAGTGGTCGGGCATCCAATTTATCAGTTCGTCCTCTAGTCATTACCCTGATCACTTCTGGCCATGGCTTTGAAGCACCTAATGCCAATACCTCTCTGAAATCCAGAATCAAGAAAGAGATACAGAAAGTTAAATAAAATTTCTGGCAATTAGACACCTAAAACAACTGATCATGCCATAATTGTAAATTACTTAAATAAAACAAAGAAGACAAAAGAACAAGGGAGAGAGGGAGGGCGCAGAAGAGAAGAAAAAATTCAACTACAGGTAATTTTGAAACTGCAATTTCTGAATTCCTGAAATTGAATAAAAATCAATACATAGGTACTTACTTAGCCATATTATGTTAGGTACTCTAAAAACTCATATGATCTATTCTATTTAAAATAATTTGATGCAAATTAAATTTAAAGGCAGTCGATTAATGACACTAAACAACACTTACTTTTAAATTTTTCCGGAACATGTTTCAGAGACTTTGCCTCCATCCTCAACTGGCCATCGACTGGTTCTCATTGGTGTAGTTGACGATATTTTGTCATAGGTCTCCTCTGGTGGCGGTTCAAGGAACTTGCTGAACAAATGTTTCTGGGGGATGTCGAAATTGAATACTTTTTTCCTATTTTTTGAAATGAAGATTTTTTCCCATGTGGATAGTTCTTGTTTTCCTGATGTATGTTTTAGTAGTTTTGGTTCTGGATTTATTTTGTGGTTTTTCTCCCAAAAATGCATGGCAACTGCTGGTTTTTCTAATTGTTTATATTTTATGTTCCTAAAGTGTTCCTTTGCCCTTGTTTCTAAATTTCTTTTGGTTTTTCCAATATAAATTTGACTCAGTCACAACATTCAATTTGATATATAACAGATTTTTTGTTAGATGGAATGGCATCTTTGATGATTGAAAAAATTAGGTTTTTTAAGGAGAAATGGTTGACTGGTGCTAGTTGAATGTTTTGTTTTTTGAAGACTTTTTTGAACTTATCAAAGGCCCATGGATGGTAAGTGAATTTTTTGAAAATCATATTAGTTTCTGTAGCTGAGAGGAAACCACAACCCTCTCAGCTACAGACACTAATATGATTTTCAAAAAATTCACTTACCATCCATGGGCCTTTGATAAGTTCAAAAAAGTCTTCAAAAAACAAAACATTCAACTAGCACCAGTCAACCATTTCTCCTTAAAAAAAACTAATTTGTTGAAACATCAAAGATGCCATTCCATCTAACAAAAAATCTGGTATATATCAAATTGAATGTTGTGACTGAGTCAAATTTATATTGGAAAAACCAAAAGAAATTTAGAGACAAGAGCAAAGGAACACTTTAGAAACATAAAATATAAACAATAAGAAAAACCAGCAGTTGCCATGCATTTTTGGGAGAAAAACCACAACATAAATCCAGAACCAAAACTACTAAAACATACATCAGGAAAACAAGAACTATCCACATGGGAAAAAATCTTCATTTCAAAAAATAGGAAAAAAGTATTCAATTTCAACATCTCCCAGAAATATTTGTTCAGCAAGTTCCTTGAACCGCCACCAGAGGAGACCTTTGACAAAATATCGTCAACTACACCAATGAGAACCACTCGATGGCCAGTTGAGGATGGAGGCAAAGTCTCTGAAACATGTTCTGGATAAATTTTAAAAGTAAGTGTTGTTTAGTGTCATTAATCTACTCCCTTTAAATTTAATTTAATTAATTATTTTGCATTAAAATTACTATATTATATCTTCAGACTGACTGCCAAACATGCCTTAAGACTATATCAGTTCCCAAGCTGGAGGAGATATAAGCTGTCAGAGTAGAGTGTTTTATGTGAATGCAGGTTTGTCACGCCTAATGCTTTGAGTATTTCTTGCATGGATTTTCATTACACCTTCTATCATCAAGATGTCCTTAACTTGAGAGGTTCATAATAGAGATTTTTTAACACAAAAATTCATACATTTCCTTAAAAGTATAACATTTTAAGTAACTAAAGACAGTCTTGAAGGTAATATTTACTTGCAAAGAACAATATTTGTAGCTTCAAATTTACTGTCTTTGATAAAAGAAGCCCTCCACGTTACAAGTATAAGCTTTGAGCTTCCCGAGCTTCACAGAAAACACAATAATGACAACTGAACTTGTCTAACAGAACCAACAACCTCAGAGAATTGTATAGATTATCACAGCTGGCTGTTTTTTATAAAGACTAAAATCCTTAGTCGAATTGCATATATCGGGTGTCTCAAATGATTCTCTGCAGTGAGGAGAATGCACTAACACTTTCACTTATGCAAGTTAAGTTGGCAATGGTCAACATATTGACTTCACTTCACATACACAACACTTTACAAAAAGCACCCTTGTGGTATTCAAATGGTAGGAGGAAGGAAGGAGTCCACACAACGGTCAATACTTCTCTGTACTTCTGCTACCAACTTAGCCGCACCCACATGCATCCAAGTACACTGCGGAGACTCATTTGAGACACTAGTTATAATAGTATGCTTTACATTGCAGTTTTCACTGATTTTCTTTTAAGCATTCACATTTTTATAATCCTGCCAGCAAACACATTGTAAATAATTCACACTTCAGCACACTTTAGTGCACAATTTACAGCTACTCACCAGCAGTTGGTCATTTGTTATCACTGAAAGCAAATATTTCAGGAAATAATATATAGTATAAAAAACAAGTGAAATTAGCATAATCAAAAAATTGAATACAAATTTCTAATTAATTTACTTAATAGTGAAGTACTTCTTTTGTAAAATTTAAAATTTTAAGGAAACTTTCTTCCATAAAGTGAAACTTAACACACAATAATCCTGAATGTAGGGTGAACAACTCAAGTATAAAATATTAGTGATTCCCAATTTAAGCTTCTGGCTTGGCTTTTCAAGCGCTCTAAACATTCTTCTGTTTAAAATTCAGCTTACCCTAAGAGTCTTCCTGCTTCACGAGATCTATAGATATCACATGTGTGTAAAGGCCCAAAATGTCCAGCAGCTTCACAAAGAGCTTGATGTAATTGAAACTGCAAGACTAGACTGACAAAATATCTGTAATAAACACCAGAATAAATATATTATAGAACCCTTTTTAAATATTCCTATATCTTTTCTTGTACATATCTAAATAAAATCTGTTTTGTTTGCTATAAATAAAGAATTCAGACTTTTTTTTGCCTTTCTTTGTTTACTTACAACTGGCAACACAAAAATCAGCTTTTTGCTCTTTCAATGAGAGTTAGGCTCATAAGCTTACAAATGTCAGTTTAGGCTTCAAATTTATTTGCCACTTGTTTGGATCTTAGTTTCTCTGAATGATTTGGGAACCATTTTATGATTTTTTTTTTGTAAGTTGACTATATCTAGGCAAGATATATGTTATTTGAAGCAAAAGGTTAGAAACAGTGATGTATTTAACATTCGAAAGTAATGAGTTGATAATTCAAAAACAAACATTACTTAAATTATCCTTACTTGGACATGTTTCGGAGAACGTTTTGTCCCCATTGTCAGCAGTTATCCGACTGGTTGAATCCGTGGTTTCTTAAAGTGAGCTGGTTGTCTGTGAGATGAACTTCCAAAGAGAGTTTTCAGGCTGCAATTCAAAATTTAAAGTATACTGTTTGTTTTAAATTTCGAATTGCCGCCTGAAAACTCTCTTTGGAAGTTTATCTCACAGACAACAGATGCGGCCACAAACAACCAGCTCACTTCAAGAAACCACGGATCCAACCAGTCAGATAACTGCTGACGATGAGGACAAAACGTTCTCAGAAACATGTCCTAGTAAGGATAATTTAAGTGATGTTTGTTTTTGAATTACCGACTCATTACTTTCAAAAGATATATGTTATTTATCATTACAACAAGCAACAAGCCAAGATGGTGTCAAATAAAGTCTAATATTAATGTACAAATCTGTATTCATCCTTAATGTGAGTATGCCTTACCACACAACTTTGAATTATAATAAAGATGAAACATGCCACAGTCACAAAAAACAGTTTAAGTTTGGCAGATTACTAGTGAAATGTGGACATGTATTATAGTACCATCTGAATAATACGTTATATTCAAAGTTCATTATAAAAATAATCATGGAAGGTGCTGGGCATGTAAAATTACTACTCATTTTAATTTCACAAGGACAGAATGCAGCTAGTGAATTCAGTTCATGGATACAAAGTTTTACAATTATCTAATTGCCATGAGACAAGATGAAACACAAGATAAGGTTAAGTAAGTAGCTGCTAAGGAATATAATGCACAAGTGGTGCAAAACATTGGAAGTTACACCAGTACTGTCCTGCTGCTTGAACAGTTATTACCATGGATTTATCTTTGGTAATAGATACCTCTCAGATAATGCACTGATTATTTTTGAAAGAGTGAGAGGGGAACTGCCGCAGTTCTCGGATCTGTGCTAAACACCAATGAACGCATCACTTCAACCAATGGAATTCACAGAAATCACAAATGACATACATGTTTACTCCACGTGGAGTAATCAGTGCGTTATCTGAGAGGTATCTATTACCAAAGATAAATCCAAGGTAACTCTTTGAGCAGCATGACAATAACAGACAAAAAAAAGGAAGAATTACAAAACAATGGTAGAAAATGAAAGGGTAGAACCAGACTGAAAAATTCAATGCCATAGCCGGGATTTGAACCACGGATCTTCTGGTTTCCGTCCAGCCGCTCTACAATTGAGCTACTATGGCCAACGTGCCGATATGACATTAAATTCTCCAACTGACTTGTATTTTCTCCTATTTTCTAATGTCATATCAGCACATTGGCCATAGTAGCTCAATGGTAGAGTGGCTGGAGGGAAACCAGAAGATCCGTGGTTCAAATCCTGGCTATGGCATTGAATTTTTCAGTCTGACTCTACGTTTCCACAATTTAGCCTACACACAGCCAGTGTGAAAGAACAATTAATTTCCATGAAACTAACATGTTTGTCATAATCAGAAGTTTAGCTGACCGTTTTCTCAAGCAAATATTGAACTGCCATAAAATTTACAAATAAATTACTGAACAAAACATCAATTTAAACCATTGTTGTAGGTATCTTAATGGTTCCACATGCATGAACTAAATCCAACAAACAAAATGCATTGAAAATAGAATAAAGCATTTATAAAACTATTTAAAGTTGGTTTTTCACACTAAGTCATTAACATTCTGATTTTTTGAGGGAATAGATTTGGAAGCTAATCAAGGCTTCGCAGGTTATCAGCTGTGTCAAGTTTATAAAGGTCTAGCTTTTGGCCATTGCAGACCCAATGGCCTTCTTCAGGATCCTTCAGGCTGATCACCTGCAAAGCCTTGATTAGTAATGCTTGCCATGAAACCTTCAAGTCTTAGAATTGTAAGCTCCTGCTTCCATTTTCAACCTTGAAGAACTGATTGTCATCTGTTGTTGCCTGTGGTCCTCTCTCCAGTGGTGGAACTATGAACTTCATCAAATTATTGACTGGTGAGATTTAAAAGTTTATTACATTAAATAGTACAGGTAGAGATCTACCTAAAGGCATTCCACTGTCACCGTTTTTGGAAAATTTATTTATGAGTTCATTTGAAACAATATAAAAATGACCTTCACATAGAACTTTAGGGTTTGGTACTGATATATTGATGACATCTTTGCAATAGTTCCAAATAGACATTTAGACGATGCCTTAAAACTACTCATTCTGCAGGAAAAAGCTATCAAATTCACAATAGAAAAAGATGTCAATGGACAGCTCTCTTTCTTGGATTTAAATATCAGCAGGAACAACACAAAAATAAAATTTGGAATTTACAGGAAGCCAACACAGTTAGAAAATTATATAAAATATCTCAGTTATAAGCAGATTACATATAAACATACAATAATAAACAATCTTACACAAAGGCTAGACAACATACCCATGGATAAAGTAGAATACTACAGGGAACAAAAAACCATACTTCACATAGAGAAGAAAATTGGTACAACAAAAGTCTGGTATTTAAGAAAATTAAAAAAAAAAAAAAAAAAAAAAAAAAAAAAAAAAGCAAGATAAAAAAAACTGTTAAGGAAGCAAGTACATTCACTAAAGAAAAGGAAAGCAACAGCATATTCAGTGGATTCACGTACCACCAAAATATAAAAGAATACCTTTAAAGAACAAAATATCATCTTGGCACCTGTAAATAGATACTTAGTATTAAAATTTTTAAATTCAAAAATATAAGGTCAAATCCCACCAGACAATAGATCCGGAATATACCAAAAGAGTTATAAGGATTGTAATAACTTCTATATAGGGAAAACTAAAAGAAACCTAATAACCAAAGTCAAATAATATTTTAGAAATGTCAAATTTAAACAGGAAGACAAGTCAGCAGCAGCATTTTACTTTTGGAATAAAAATCATAATCTTGACTCGATTCCAAAATTATTAAATGATGTGATGAACCATAAGAAACTGACAACGTGGGAAAACACCTTAATATGGAAATATAAAGATTGAGTAATAAACTTTGAAATCCCATTAATCAATAATTTGATAAAGAAGTTCATAGTTCCACCACAGAGAGAAGTTTGCAGGCAACAACCACAGATGACAGTTGGACCTTCGAGGTTGTTAATGGAAGCAACAGCTCCTGAAACTAGTTCCTCAGAAAATCAGAATATAAGTGATGAAGAATGAAAAGTGGACCACAAAGAGCTTTATGAATTAATTTAGATGAGGAGCAGTTCTTACCATGTATTTTTTGTTTTACCTTGTTTAGTAATAATTAATGTAGAAAATGGGCTGCTTAGTAAACAACTTACTCTATTATTGTTAGTTAAATAAATAAAATATCAAATCATAATACTCATACACTCAAGAGTGTTTAGTATTCCCAGCAAAGCTTTTATCTTTCTAAGTTGTGTGGTACAAATGTAGTTTTTACACATTAATCTCAACTTCATTGTGGCTTTATAAATCTATAAAAATATAGAGAATTACTTTTTTTATAAATTGCACTACTGTGACATCCTACCTGGCATATGGCATATCTGCTGGTATGTGATATTTTGATGCTGGGTCAAAATCATTTTCTGTCCGAGGAATTGGAGGTATTACACCTTGGTGTCTCAGACGTAGTTCCCACCATCGTGCATTCATCTCATCTATACTCCAATCTCCAGCAAAGAGACCCCAGCGCCACTAAAATATTTTCTAAGTACAGTTGAAAACAGGTATCTTCTACATGAATGAAATGCAATCTTTGATTAAGAAAATTCTATTATATTCTAACACAGCATCGCTTGCTCACCTGATCCACAAGGTATGCAAATGGAAGATATGCAATCTTCTCAAGAGCCAACACAAAAAGAAAATTAAGATTTGTTTCTGAAACAAAATTAATTAAAATATTAGTAAGTATCCATGCAAAATTGAAATATCACTTGTTTTAAACTGATAATCACTGTGGCTATTGACAACAGTTAATATAACATATATTATCTTTGTATCTCTCTTCCCACAACTACCAAAATTGTTTTGTAGGTTATAATTTTGGAATTAGAGCCACCCTGTATGGTATTCCATACATAACAAAAAATTGTTTGAAAATAGTGACTACTATAGGGGCATTAAATTTTACAACAAATTACCTATTGAAATAAAATATGTAAATTCCATTCCGCGCTTCAAAAAACATCTCAAGCAAATTTTAATTGAAAAATGTTATTACTCAACTGATGAGTTTTTGCATTAATGAAGTATTCACTTGTATTTTTAGAAGTATGCAGTTGTATTTTTTAACAATATACAAGTTTAATCTACATGTACAATATAATTTTTTAAAGTAATTATTGTTTAACCCTTATAATATTATAATTAAATGTTTAAAATACTGGACAAATCCACAACATGTATATGTTAAATTAGACGAATAAAATTGAATTGGATTCCAAATTACTCTATGAGCATCACCTAATTTACTATTTAAATTGTCCACTATCTCTATTTTTCTCAAATGAGAATTCATTGTTTTCTCAAATGAGAATTTCTGTTTTGGGGTTTTTCTTCTGGCATTGTAAAGAGAACAGAATTTCAAATCCACCTTATGACTGGTAGTAGCAACAGTAAGTTATGTTGGCAACACTAGATAAAAATTTAACAGTACAGAGCAACAAAATGAACTTTGTACTTTGGGCCCTCATGTAACTAAACATCAGGAAAACTGATGAGACAGCTTATAATGAAAGTTTCATTAAATCAAAAAGGGTCTAAAGCATAGCTACAGCTGTTTCATGACAAGATAGGCAGATGTCAGGAGGATGCATACAAAATATCATGTAATATTCATATCCTCAAAATATCATGTAATATTCATGTATATTGTTTTCCATAGAAAGATGTAACAAGATGGTACTAATAATACTCTGTAAAGCACTACCTTTTCCTGAGTTAATCATCAATCAGCAATTATGTACCATCTGGTTAGATCTTTGATGGTATGATGCATTATTATTTTATAATATTTTCAGCTAAAGTAATGAGAGCATCACATTTTTCTTTCTCTCCATCAAAACATGAGAAACCTATCACAATTTACTAAATGTACTATGTCAGGAATAACTTAATTTAGTTTTAATTGAATGAAGTATTAAAAGTAAAGTGATATATCATCAGTAAATTATATATCATACTGAAAATTGACTCAACATTATTAAAACATCTTTCTGGGATAAAGGATGAAAATTAAACAGAAAGAATCAAAAGCCTTTTTATATGAATAAATTCAAATGATTTTAAAGAAAAGAAGTAATGATAATTACAAATCTCTGAACTAACTGAAAAAATTGCTAACCAAAATATAAAAACACTGCTAGAAAATCCCTCTATAATTCCAGAATTGTCACGTAAATCTGCTGTTGCCATGAGGAGACTTACTACAGGACATGATTGCCTTGGAAAACATCTCCATAGAATTGGCATACTAACTTCTCCAAATGTGTAGTGTGCTCTCAAGATATAGAAATTTATAGAGAACATCTAAAAAACTGTGCAGCTTTAAAAATTATCAAGATAGAACTTCTAAGTACTGGGAAGTCAGAAGCAGAATTACTTCATTTTTCACTCCAGAGTATTAGCTAATACATACTACATCGTTCTTGTCAGATTGTAATGTATCTAGAGCACTAAATAGTCATTCATGACGATGTAAATCAACTTTTAAGGGCTTTAAAGATTTAGCTACAATATACCCGTTGCTATGTACATCAACTGCATTTGGGTCATCTCTTTTGGTCAAATAATCCTCAATTTTTTAACTTATCAAAACATAATACCTCTGACTTGGGAAATATAGACAGCATTACCAACAATACAACTCTTATATGAAATTTAACTGTATTGGAACACCACAGTGAAGCGAAACAATTATTAAATTATAGATGAGTTGCATTTATTACACATCAGCTTCACTTATGTACCTATATTGAGTACATGTTTCACGAACAATAGTTCATCTATAATTTAATAATACAACTTTTGTTTGACATTTGTAAATAAAAACTGTGTACTATAGTAACATGCAAGGCTCTTTATTGGCTATTAGAAATTTGGATGTTCATTGCTACAGCTAAACTTTGTAGGAACAAATCAGAAGCCATCGTTAGAGGCCAGTAAGATTAACATCACAGTTGGGATCAGTATTTCCAAAAGTTAACAAGGAGCTGAAGATGTGAACAACTGATCATAAAAGATGTTAAACATAGTCAGTTTACGAAAGGCTATTTAGAAATAAACCACAAATTTAATTGCTTAATTACCTGTTATTAACTCTTATTCTCTTACCGTAGTCATCAGTAATATTGTTGAGCAAACCTATCCTTTGGAAATGTCTGGGGTTGGAAACTGAAAGTGTAATAGTATCACCAATTGCCTCATGAAAACCTGCAATACAAAAGGTGTTTATTATTTTCATTTCATCCACAGCATAATAAATAACATAGCAAACAAAATATGACATTTATATTAGATGGTATTGTAACATTAAAGGAAACATTTAATCTATAAATTAATAAAACATGTCACAAATCATATTTTCATACTGAAACATTTACAGCCTATTTTTGCTTAAGATGCACGGATGCGCAAAACGTCAGAAACTTCAGTTTTTCCTGCTAGACCACGGCATGTAAGCCTGGAAACCTCTACTTCTCATTGGATTGATGCTGGTCTTGAAAGCCTAAGCTGTTATAAATATTTAATTGGTTAAGGACAGTATAGTAAGAATATAGCAGAAAGAAACCATTAAAAACATTACAAATAGAAAAAAAGTTTATGTCCAATATAATAGATATTGTGATTGAAAGTGTTAGTTAGCTTAAACTTTCAATTGTTTCACTTAAAATACTTCACAAAGTTATTTTTACAAATTCTACATTATATCAAAACAATAACAATGCAATACAGTATAGACTATAAGTTATGATATTCAATTTTCAAATAAGTACCTACCTATCCTAATTATTCATTGTTAATGAAATCTTGATTTTCTATAATTTCTCCATTATGGATGATAGTTTCTCGGGCTAACAGCCAGGTCAGATTAGGGTAACTGTTCCCCTGAGGATGGCGGCAGAGTTAGTCGCTGAAAGCTTGGGTAGTTACCCTAATCTGACCTGGCTGTTAGCCCGAGAAACTATCATCAATAATCAACGCCGGGAAAGCCTCAAGTCATTAATTCTCCATTATGTTATACACCTTCTACACTACTTTCTATATATAAGACTGAAAATATTCCTAATATAACTGACCCAACCATGGCAATATGCAATGTGTATGGTACCAGAGAATGCAATGTAAATGAGACTAACTGCTAGACATAGGAGCAGTCTATTTAGAAAGCAGGACATATTAAGCATGTAACAGATGTGTGTTTTAGACATGGCGAATGACCTTACTCGCATGTGCACGAGTGACCTCATGCGAATCAATGGTTTCACCAACAGATTGCTGATAAAGCTAATGGGTTAGATGACAGATGATTAACCTGACACCCCTTTTTCTTCCGAATAAACTACTCGACCATAAACTACTTCACAACATTACATCATATGCCATGTCTAAAAAATACATCTGTAATCACCTTTCTGTCATCCCTAACCTAGATGAATATAACAAAACTTATGATTAATTAGGAAAGCAACATAACATTAAACTAAACAGGAGCAGCATTTTAAACTGAGCTACTAAGTTTCAAGATAACATTCCTTTCAATATAATAAGAAATTAAAACATAACACTTCCATTTTAAAATATTACAGAATATGAGAGCTAAAATATTAATGCTTATTGACTGTAACAGCAATGCAGAAAAAACTCAGGCTATCAGAGCTCACTTCTACCTACTGCAATGCAGAGAACACCTGACCAATCACAGTTTACCTGCACCCATCTGTCTGTATAAGAAAGCTAACAAGCCACAGGAAGCAACACAGTTTGCCCTTGAAGACCATCACAACAGGCTGGTCAAAATGTTGTTTTTACCAAACATGATACAACAAAACCAGATAGCCAAGATATTTAACACACTTAATGCAGTTTGAACTAATAAAGTTATAGCTATAATATAAAAGATACACCAATAAAGTTCACATAATGATAATTCTGAATCAGTTGTATCTCTAAGGCTCTTGTATTCGACTTATCTTTAATGTATAATTTACCAGGGTTAGCACCATCCCTGAAGAGCAGTGGTTGGTCAGCATATTGCAAATAATATTGGATGTGTGCCATCTCATGATGAATGGTAAGCAAATCCTCCATTGTAACAGTTGTGCATTGCTTGATCCTAAATGAGAAACAAAAGACTTAGTTAATCTAAGAGTGAGAGTTTTAAAGCAGGAAAGTAGCTGTTGATTTGTAGTTGGTTTTTAAACTTTTCATCATTTACATTTTTATATTACTGAGGTCCTAGTTTTGGAAGCCATTGTGTCCATTTTCAACCCTGAAGGTCCGATAACTAGTTGACAAAGAAATTGAAAGAAATTGAAATCCAAAGCTAGTCCCTCAATAATATAAAAAGTAAGTGACGAAGTTTAAAAATAGACTACAAATAGTTTTTTCAATTAATTTAGCAATTACTTGATCATTTATGGCTTTTATGATGAATACTCCAAATACTGTAAAACAGCAAATCTACAATAAGAGACCACCAGCTTTACTTTGCTTCCAAAGGAAACCATGCTAAGGATATAGAATAACATATAATAAAAAGAAGTATTTCTTTTAATTGCTTATAACATGGTATTACATTTACATTTGAAAATAAAGTACTTATTATACCTATAATCCTTATGATTGCAGAAGTCCCAAGCAGAAGCTCGGCATGCAACATCTCTGTCATGTGGTTTCTCTAACATGGAATGCCGCCAAAACTCTGGGGGCATTGGCTTCAGACCCATAGAAGTAAAAAATTCCTCAGCCAGCTGAAACATTCTGCATATAGGAGTAATGAGTATTTAGTCTCTCTTTGAATATTTTTTTCTAGTAGTATTAGAACTAAAACTTACTACAAAATAGCACTCTTTAGTCAAACAAGGAAGTGTTTCCTGCAGAACCTTCCTGAAAATTCAGTGCCATCATTAAAAATAACATTCAAAAAATGAAATAAATGAAAAATACAAAATAGAAAACCTAATAGCAGGGGAAACAGTAATCCAGTAACAGATAACAGTAAGAGAAGGTTAACTGTTACAATGGAAGTCATACCTGAGGGGAGTATACCCTTGTCGGAGCATTTCTGGAGTGACATCTACAAGATGCTTCCCAGGGTATGGCATAGTCAAATCAGCAATATTGCGCCAATTTTGAGCCCACATATTACCTGCAGAAGAAACATGTGTATACTTTTTCTATGTAACCTAAACAATCAGGAACAATACAATAAAATATAATAATTTGTTACAAACTTCACTTATATTTTTTAAAAAATTATACATTCCTTGCATGAACTGTGAAGAATTTATAACTTTTTTAAAAAAGATAAGTGAAGTTTGTAACAAATTATTATATTTTATTCTAATATTTTTATTAATTTATTTATTCTAACTAGCCAGTACAATTGAGTGTGACTGGTGTTCAGCCCTGGCTCTGTACCAGTCATACTCACTTTTACAATAAATTCTTATTTCTAAACAGTTAATTATAACAATGCAGGTTTCGTATTAGTTCTGTTCACTGTCCATAACCAGTTTTTTAACTTTGTCCAAGAATTGACAGATCTTCTTACTATCTTTAACAAACACTTCAGCTATAGCTATATTCCTATCTAACTTGAACCATTTCTTATTAATAAACTCTTTCCTCCAAATTTCTGTCCCTTTACACTCAAAAAATATATGTTCCAAGCTCTCATTTCCCCTACATATGGGACAGTAATTTTGTGGAATACCCTTCCTTATACCTTACAGTCGCCATACTCCTGCTCTCACCCATGCAATACCTTCTCTCTCCTCTTTATTCGTCATGTCTATGTACTTTTCCCTTACCTAAGTCCCCTTATGTGGTATATAAAAAACTAAAGACCTCTTCTCAGCTATTTCACTAAATATTTTCTGCACTCCTATGTCTTCGAATCTTTTTCTTGCAGATTTCCAGAAATTTTTTACATTACTATCTCTTTTTCTCCACATTTACCCTAATCCACTGCTCTCTAGTTTATTTCTAAGAGATTCTACCCATCCCTTGTTCTTTAAACCTTTTTCTTGATAAATTAAACATTGGAAATTAATTGTTCTTTCACACTAGCCGTGTGTAGGACGCATTATGAAACGATAGAGCCAGACTGAAAAATTCAATGCCATAGCCAGGATTTGAACCACAGATCTGCTAGCCGTCCAGCTGCTCTAACCCTTGAGCTACTATGGCCAATGTGCCGACATGACATTAAATTCTCCAACTGATATTGACACATTGGCCATAGTAGCTCAAGGGTTAGAGCGGCTGGACGGCAACGAGAAGATCCATGGTTCAAATCCCGGCTATGGCATTGAATTTTTCAGTTTGACTCTACCCTTTCATAGTGCATCCTACACACGGCTAGTGTGAAAGAACAATTAATTTCCATTAATTGTACCTAATGTGGTCGAACTATAAAGCCCATAATCCATAATCCAGATCTACCCCTATCATTGTCTTTTATTTTCTTGAGTATCCTGCTTTTTGTGTTGCTAAATCAGTCTGTCTGTCTCTCTGTCTATCTGACTGTCTGTCTGTCAATTACTTGAATGAAATATCTATGACTTGCATTATTTTACATGCTTATCCTTTGGATTTTCCATGGCATTCTGAACTAAACTTCAAGTCTATCTTCACAAGCATATTCCTTTATAATTCCACTGTGTTTGCCTTCAAGTACCAACCTTTCTAAATGTTGCACATTTGTATATAGCAAAGTTATGTCTCTCTTATAGCTTACAAGTTAGTAAAATCATTCAGAATGAAGAGGATTTCACAGGCTATATCCAAACAAATTTAAGGTATACACTTCACTTGCCATCAAAATATCTTAAACATATTGTTACAGCAGTTTGAATGTCTACCACAAGTATTAAGTACTGCCAACAGGAGCATCACTGGAGAGGAGCAATAATGAAACACTCAAAGACAGCAGCTGCCTGACATCATGATCTGAAAAGTACCATTTTACTGTGCTGATGTTTCCGAACCATTTGATTTTGGCAAATCTAGGAAAACTAACATTGACAATGTTCTATTCAGTCAATTTGAGACAATTTCTTCCATGACCTGGCGATATAAAAGGGAGATGATATAAGACCTGATGATATTAAAAATCCAGCCTAGCTCATTGGTGAGTGAGTTAGCTAGTACGTCAGATGTCAGAGAGTCAGCAAGAAGTTAAAGTGATTGTTAAAGTCTGCGAACAGTAAATGTCAAGAAGTTCCGAGAAGCACAAGTGTATATGCAACAAAGGCATAAAGAAATATTAGCACTGATGTGTTTGCGCTGTGTATTTGTAAAAGTGAAAAGAAAAGTATAAGAAAATGTAAGTGACATAGCATGAAAAAACTTACTTCAAATACTTCTATGAATTAAAAATGAACTGTTAATAAAGTGAATGAAAAGTTATTCCAAAAACAGATCTAACTGACAAAGCATTGGGACTTGAGTTTACAGTGGAATAGTAATCTATTCAGTGAATGTCATGGTGTAATGGATAAGAAATAATATATATTCCTTCCGAATCTGATTTATTAATTTTCCAATGTCACTATCCTGGCAAATATTAGACTATCTGCAAAACAATGTGGAGGTAATGAACAACTGATCAGTAGCCATGCCGAAAAACAATTAAATAATGTAAGTATGTATACCAACACTCCCGGTATGGCAACTTCATCCTTCGGGGTAACCTCACCCCACCACGTGATGACTGGACCCATCTCTCAGGTGGAGGCACCCAGAGGGCGGTGTGCATTACCTCTAATTACAGGGCGATAATGAAGATGATGGTGAGGTGAGGACACCTACAGTTTTTACCGTGGACTCCGAACTTGTGCAAAAAGAACACTTCCCATGTGCTAGGCAGAGGTGAAGGCTGGATAGGGATGACTTAAAATCAACAACCCGAGAGCTGGCAATCGAACTCAGATCCTCAGCACAAGAGTCATGAACAAAAACCACTGCGCTACCCTGCCGCCCCAATTAAATAAAGTTAAAGATGAAAACTAACATAACTAATTGGAAATAAAACTTACAAAATATATGAACCCCAAAATAAAGCTTATAAACAATATGTAGTTTATAAGTTAGATCTTTAATCAAATTGATGCAGAGATGGGAAAACAAATAAATATATAACCAAAAGTCTATGAATTGTTAGTTTTAAGCACCATGTAATTGATTAATATTAGTATAATTGGATGATCATTGGTCCACCCAGTTTGAATCCTGTTTTTAATTTTAAACTGCTTTGTGCTGCATACCATTTGTTTGTTTATTGAAGACATGTGGAATGGACACTTTAATGGTTTATTGCACCCAAACCGTGTGTTTTCTGATATGGGTTGCTGCTTGGAAAATGATCCGTTTGCCATCCTCACAACATACCGAGCATTGTCATTTTTTTCCCCCCTCATTCTGTATTTAAGAATTAGATTTATGATAAGTACTATGTGAAATAATTATATGTGCTAACAAAGGTGTTAAAAACAAACTCTAACCTAGTAAATGAGCTGGAATAGGCCCATCCGGTCGTACCCTATTTTGGCCATAACGTTCAACCAGATGCCTCCTTACATAAGCATGTAGCTCCTTATAGACAGGCATAAGTAAATCCCATTGCTCATTGAGATTAGCACTGATATCCACATCCTCATAACTCTCCCTTTGTTGCTGTCCAGCATCATGGAAGCCTTAAAAAGAAGAAGAAATATAAGAACGTAGTGTACATAAAAAGGTAATAATAATCACCAAAACATTTCATGTTATATTTAATGATGTGCCTATCCATTAAACATAAGCTTCTAAAACCTAGAAAGGTTTTATTGTGATCATTTAGGAATAGAATCATAAAACTGTTATGTTTAAAGAGTGAAATATGAATAGAGAGGAATTATAATCCTTAAAATAAAATTGTTGTATTACCCACCACTTAATCTTGCTGCATGGTTAGCTAGTTGAACATAGCGAACATATTTGCTTCTAATTGGAGGCCCAACAGCATCTCTCCAACTTCGCCAAACATGGAGCTGTTCATCGTAATCATGAGAATGCGCCAAAAGACGAGTTAGATCTGCCAGAAATATGAAAATTAAGCTGTGAGCTTTATGTGTTATTTAAAAATTATCATATAGCCTGTTTCAGTATTTTCTTTATAAAGCAAGCATCAAGAATACAGGACAGACATATTTATTCAATTCTAAACGTTTTAAAAATGTATGTGATTATTCTGTACTGTCATGATGCATATGCAGTACAAGCACACCTCTTGAAGCTTAAGGGATAATAGAGATGTATTGTCCTAAATAACTGATAAGCTGAGCACAAATTTTTTCCTTCGACTATAAACTAAAAGCAGTAAAAGCTAGACATAGTTTATACAATCTGAAGGAAACATCTTAATATACCATTCAGAAAGTCCCTTAGGCTACCATCAAATAACTGGGAAAATTAATTAAATAAATAACAAATATGGAAGAGTTTTGTAACTGCTCCTAGATAATATACTTTAAAATTTTAAATAAATCTTATTTAAAAGAAAAGTTAAACATAAGTTAGCATCTAATAAACCTTTCACTGGTAGGTTTAATATATTTTCTTAAGTTAAATAACTCATTATAAATATGAAATTAATTCAGACATAATTAAAAATATTGCCATTAGAAACAATTTATATTAGATACAAGATAGAACTTTTATAAATGTTTTGGAAGTAGGGTGCATGAAGTGAGCCATTTGCCAAATTTTATTTATTTTATAAACTATACCTATAACTATGGAAGTACAAATTTCATTGGTAAAGCAAAAACCATATCAAATTAAAATTTTCAAAAATGTGTAGCTAGTATTTTCATAAGACTTAGCATGGTGCATATTATAGTACTGTCTATTACTGTAGTCAATGAAGCATATAATGATTGGTTATTGAACTCTAATGTCCTTTTTATGATCCACTGGATATTAAGCAATTTGGTTTCCAATTCCTTTTCCTTTGGACAAAAGTAAATTGAGAAGATATTGACACACTGCTTCACTCACACAATTTTTTTACAGGACATGTTTCAAGAGGTTTTGCTCTTATCATCAGCTGGTATTGCAAATTGTGGTGGTTTCCTCTTTCTCCGTATCATCGATAGATGGCATGATGTACTTGTCAAAGATGTCCGGTGGTGGAGTTTCAAAATTCATGACTCTATGACGATTATTGTTAATTAAGATTTTCTCCCATATGGAAAGATCTATGGGGTGATTAAAATATTTTATTAAAGATGTTTCCAAGTTGATGTCATGCTTAGGATTCAAAAAAAGAAAAGCCACTACTGATTTTTCTGTTTCACCATTTTTAATGTTTCTTATATGCTCTTTAATTCTGATGTCAATATTTCTTTTTGTTTTTCCTATATACATTTTAGGGCAAGTTTCACATTTGATCTCATAGATTCCTGGTTTTTCTTTGGTAGTAATTGAATTTTTGCGGGGGCCTTTTAACAAATTTCTGATATTAAACCTATTTTGAGGTGCAAGAGATATGTTGTGTTTTGAGAAGATTTTTTGGAATCTATTATAGGCTGATGGATGGAAGGTGAATTTTTTAAACATTTTTTTTTTCTTTTTTTCTCCTGTAGGTTCTAGGGTGGTGGTTTCTTTTATTTTCTTAGCCTTGTTGAGTCTGTTAACTGTTTTATCTACTAAATTTGGGTTGAAACCGTTGGACATAGCTACTTTTTTTATGTGTAGGTATTCTTGATAATCTCCGTTTAGTGGAAAGTTGATCATCCGAAATATTAAACTGTTTAAAATGGCATGTTGGTGTTGCTTTGGGTTGAAACTGTTTTTAATATAATTATCTGTGTGTGTCGGTTTCCTGTAAATACCAAAAGTGAGTTTGTTGTTCATTTTTTTGATCTTGATGTCCAATGTAAATTTTATAGCTGGATTTTGTATATTCAAAAGTCTAAGACCATCTTGTATGAGCTTTTTAGGTACTATTGCAAAAATGTGGTAAACATAGCGATACCAAACTTTGAAATAACTTGGAAAAGTTTTTCTGATATGTGTTTCAAAAGCACTCATAAATAAATCAGCCAAGAAGGGAGACAGTGGGTTGCCCATAGCTAGGCCCGTTTTTTGTTTATAGATCTGTCCATTAAAGCTAAAAAGATTCTTATTGATACAAATTTCTATAAGTTGTGAAAGTTCTTCTATTTCTTCAGATGTTACTTGTATTGATTCCAGCCATTTTTGAGAAGTGGAATAAGCTTATTCGTAGGTATACTTGGGTATAAAGAAATGACGTCAAAAGAAACTAAAGCATCTGTAGAGTTGCTCTTTGTGTTCTTCAGGAGATTTATCAATTCAAACGAGTTTTTGATACTTAAATTTTCAAATTTTGTGAAGGCTCTGAAGATTTGAACCAGCCTTTGTTGTAGTCATCTTGTTCTTCCAGATAAGTTGGTTTTGGTTTCTTTTAACCCAGCTTCTATTTTAATAAAACTGTGTCATTTGACTTCAAAAAATAATTACCTCATTTATTTTATTATTAAGATTTGTATTTGTAGTATTGTACAAGGTCAAACAAATTTTTAGGTATGCTAAAAAACTTGAATGTGTAAATACAAAAGAAAATGAAACACTGGTCTCCTTGGTATGTAGTCACTCTTTCCCAGCACACCCATCAGACAGTTAAAAGCTCTGTTAAAACACTGCCAAAAGTCCATAGAACTTTAACAAGTAAAATAGAAGCAGTAACTTAACTATGCTGTTTATCACAGACAACTTTTTCACTTTCAGTAATCAGATTTACTGACAAAGAAGTGATCTAGCAATGGCAAATCTGCTTTCACCAATCTTAGCTAACTTGTTTATGAATGACCTCGAAATAAGAGTTACCAAAGCGTTCCCATGGATCTTCATGACCTGGCACCATAATGTGGATGACATATTTACCATCATTCCCAAAAAACTCATCAATTATGCCTTAAAATTACTAAACCTTCAAGTACCAATGATCAAATTTACCACTGAAATGAAATCTGAAACACAATACATACATATACCCCACACACAGACAATTATATAAAATCCAAATAATTACAATCTAAAACTACAACAGTATGCTGTCTTTAACAGTTTGTTACACAGGCTCTTTCACCTTCCGCTCAACAGAGAGGATTTAACAAAGAAAAAGAAATGATCTACAGAATAGTAGAAAACAATTATTTATATAGCAGAACAATATAAAAAAATCCAAGGCACAAATACTGAAGATGGTGCAGAAAAACCACCAAACTTTTAGCAGAAAAAGAAAAATCTATATGTAGATATAGATATATGTGGGTTTTTGATAGATAGAGTCAACATGAAAAATTCAATGCCATGGCCGGGATTTGAACCACGGATCTCCTGGTTTCCGTCTAGTTGCTCTAACCCATTGAGCTACCATGGCCAACGTGCCGTCCTGACATACCGGGGAAATATAGGAGTCACATGGAGAATTTAATGTCACAACATTTTCCCACATCTTCAGTCAACACACTTTCAACAGAAGTGTGTTGACTGAAGATGTGGGCAAATGTCCATGAAATCGATTTTGTATAAAGAAGATAGAAGTATTAACATCAACTTCTTAAGATAAGTGTAAGTTAATTAGCAAATATTTTTATTTGTATAAAAGAGTTCACTTTAAAAACACAGCTGTACAATGACTCTCTCATTACGACTCTGACTCTAACTAGCGATCGCAGCTCCTTTTTATAGCTCACTCGTGATTCCAGATATCTGTGGAATGTTCTCTATCAATCAAGATGTCACTAGAATTTTCAAGTTATCTAACTTTATCTGTTTCAGCAATCCTTTTATCTCCGCACTATGTTTATCTGTTTTGGCAAGCTATTTATCTCCGTGGTACACTATTTGTTTGTGTGCATATGCTGCCAGTCGCAACAGTATGAAATTCAAATACCGTCCAAAAACCTCCTATATTCTTAACTAAATAACACCACACTAGCAATAGAAAAATCAGGAATTTGAATTTGACACTGAAACTGAAATAAGTTCTTGTAAATGAAGGGGTGTTGAGGAAACTCTTTGTTTAATTTAATTTTTTATAGAAAGAATTGTGTTGTTTGACTTCTGGCAGTAATGTATCTAACAATTTAGTTAATTATTGAGTAATTTTGACATTACCACTCATTTAATAAGTAAAACATGTTTCAAGAGATCTTTGCTCCCATTCTTGGTTCCTGGAGCAGCAAGCTGGCATTTTTAGAGAGATCGACACACCACAAATAGAAATTGGCTAATACCAAAAGACATTTCAAGAAAAACAAAGCTCACTATGGGAAAACATTTAAATTTTGAAAAACAGAAAATGCACTTTCAATTTTCAAATCCAGCTGAGAGACACACTTATGCAAGGTTTATCTGTCATCAGGAACAAGACAACAACCATGATGAATGACAAGGCAGTCAGTCAAGAACAGAGGGTAGGTGCAAATAGCTCCTGAATCATGTTTTCTTTATTAAATAAATAAATAGTGTTATATAAAAATGAATCATTAATTAACTAAAAGGCCCTTGTTATTTAAATAATAGGTGTTTTAACTCTTAGTTCTGGATGATAGCTTCTTAAATTTAATTTGCATGAAGTTTTTCTCTATTTATACTTTTATTAAATACAAATTTATATATAGTAAGTGCTACACATAGTTGAACAACAAACATTGTCATATGTTAAGAAAACTTAAATAAATAGTATATGTATTTCATATCAGAGCAGCAAATTATTAAGTTAATTGATGGAAATTAATTGTTCTTCCATACTAGCCATGTATAGGCTAGTATACACACTGTGTATCTCAAATACAAGAAAACATATGAGTCAATTTGAGAATTTAATGTCACGATGGCACGTTGGCCATGGTAGCTCAAGATTAAAAGTGACCAGACGGAAACTGGAAAATCCGTGGTTCAAATCCCAGTCATGGCATTGAATTTTTCAAGTTGACTCTATCCATCCAGAGTAACAAAGTTATGTTTTTCTTTTTTTCTTTTCATTAAACTTTTTTCTTTTGTCCAGGGGCAGTGTGAGACCTAAATATGAACCTGAAGTAGGATTTAGGTTTTAATTAGCAACAGTACCATACACACTTTAGTTAATCGTTTGCTTAAACCATATTTTTAAAAATGGGATATCTAGTCAACATTTTAACATATAAATAATTTACTATATTTTTTAAAAATATTTGCTGCATACCTGGTTCAAGCATTAGATCACAGTAGCCTGCTAGTCTATAGTTGTTATTTAAACTGTTAACTGTGTAAGGACATACTCTTGCTCTTGAGTATATATCCTTCATTTCTGCAATCAGCTGTTGAAGCTGCAACAAAATCCATCTATATTTTATGTCAGATTTTGCTATTCTAAATATCATATCTTGTAAATAAAACTAAAACCATTCAACACTGCCCTATTTATTACATGAATGCCTTAAATATTTAGAGTTGGCTTACCACAGTCTAGAAGACAATTAATTTGTCTATAACTGCAAATTTTTAACAATCTTATATGTTACATTGATTTTCCATATAATTGTTTACAAACAAGATCAGCTGATGTAGCAAAACAAAACTCCAAAAGCTTACATTTCTTCATTCTGCTGAAAAGAAGTGTGTGTGTATATGTGTGTGTGTGTCTATATATATATATATATATATATATATATATATATATATATATATATATGTATTGTGACTTTGTGGGTTCGTTTAATGAAAAGTCCAATTGCACCACTCAAAAGTGTTCTTTGTTTCCACCGAATTACAGTTAAACACTTGCCGATTACACAGAATTACGTAATGCACACAACTACAATAAACCAGTTCATCCGTTACAGTTCCACTTTGCTCTCGCAGTTACGTACACTCTTTCGATGCACGTACACAGTCTTCTCGTCCGTTCACTAGCACGGCGCTCATACGCTGCTCGTCAAGCACTGACTGACCTCACTCATTGCAGCCCTTTTTATAGGAATATCACTGTTTTCTAGAAGTCTCTGGTTTCAGTGAATCACCGCGAAGATTCCAGATGGGGGCGAAGGGGGAAGAGGCGGCCAGCAACAAGTGACACTTCCTAATCATCCCCTCAGTTAGTGGCTGAGATTAATGGGTGAGTGTGGCTCTGAATACTTCACGTCTGACCCTCCTGCTGGCCAGTTCTATAGGGAGTTCTGATGTTCGGGTGACAATATATATAAAGTTAGCAATTTTTTCCAACCACTAAATCATTTAAAAGAAGCAAACTAGTTAGATTCTTCTAAATGTGATTGGTATTGGTCATTTTCCAGTGGTGGTGGACTCCCAAATCTTGCAAAAAGATGAATAAATGAAAGGTGCAAAAAAGGATATACTGAATGGCCCAAAAGTCACTACCTATTATACTTACAGGTGTTATTTATACGTCTCTTTTTCAAATTGTCTTCCCTGCATTGACATATCTCTAAAGATGATTGGAGACATTTAAGCTTACGTGTTCACACAGTTATGGATAGGTATCAATATTGTGAAAAGCATTATCAATGCATTACGTAGAAAATGAATCTAGTTACAGTGAAGCAATAAATATTACACAAATTAAATATTTGCTAAGGCTACACTTATCTTAAGAAATTGATGTTAATACTTCTTTCTTCTTTCTAATGGAAATCGATTTCAAAAGCAAATCATTTTCATCCTCAGTTCATCAAAAACAAACTCCGTTATCAAGGAAATCTCGGTTACCATGTTTTTTCTTCTGTTTTTTCAGCATTACCAACATCTGAAGACGAAATAAACGTAAAAACAGAATCAACTGCTGGTATGTCAAAATTCATTATGTGATGTTTATTTTTTAAAATAAATCTTTTCCTAAAATATTAAATCTATGGGACCATTTAATTGATTTAATAATTTAACTTCAGGATTTATTTCATGGTTAAGTGACCAAAAATGATCTGCTATGGCTGATTTATCCGTTTGTTTATATTTAATGTTACAAAAATGTTCTTTCTTTCTGGTTTCCAAACTACGTTTCGTCTTTCCAATATAAACCTGATCACAATCTAAACAATTAAATTGAGGACGAAAGCCTTAGAGGAGCCTTAGTAGCAAATATTTATATTTGTGTAATTATCAATGCATGTTTATAATTCCTCTATCATGGTTGGTTTTCTCGTATAAACTTATCTTTAATCAATCCCCAAAATGAAAAATCCATTGGAGTTAGATCTGGTGACCTGGATGGTACTTCTGTTGTCCCTCGTCGTCCAAACCCTCTTCCACCAAACACCTCAGTAACATAGTTTCAATGTCACTGTGTTGAAGCTCATTCAGTATTGACTCAGAAATTGAAGCCTACAATCAGAGTCGTCTTCTAGGAGGCCACGTATGAGACACAGTATGTTATGTAAAATTCTCTGGACAGATGTTCGGGAAACATTTTGCTCCACAAAAGGCATGCAGGTAGACTTTTTGGGACTTTTTTTTTTTTTGGTAGTGCCTAACGTATGCATTTACTACATGCAGCACCACAGACAATGACACTGATGATGCATGAAATAAAAATAGAGCACCGGTGGAGTGAAATGGCAGGGGAAACCAGAGCACCCGGAGGAAACCCATCCCAACGCTGTGTTATGTCACATGTGGTTGCTTGGGATTGAGAGTTGAACAGTCTAAACACTTGGCCACGATGCAGCCTGTCTCCTCACTTAATGATGGTCTACCTGACCTAGGGCAGTCCATCACTGATCCGTTTGCCTCAAAACATTGTCGTAAATTGTAGACACGTTTCCATACAGGTGGAAGTATTTTAGTGTTCATTCCATTCTTGAATTAAGAACTTGTAATCACCTTTGTATCACTTTTTAAGGCAAAAATTTTTTCTTCTTGTGACAACATATCAACAACATGCACACTGAGAATAAAGATCCAATACAATATCTAAAAATATCTTAATATACTTGTGATGCTATCACTTCAGATAAAAACTATTTGAAGCATAGAAGATTGCATTAATTCTTAATTACAGTTTTTAAGTATTGAATTACGAAGCACTGCTTAATTACAACAATAATTGTAACAGAAAATATATATTATCCACAATAGAAACTGGATAAACCTTATTGTTTTCAATGTTTAATTACAGTTTTCCTTCTATTTTTTTATACACATTGTTCACCAAACTCCAAGTAGATGATACAAAAATATAACATAGTTTCATAATATTATTCAATTATGTGGGGTATTTGGTAATACATAATTCTAAAAGAAGAAAGCATACCTCATTGAAGCGTTCTTCAGGCAAGGCAGCCCTTCCTTCCACTACCAACATACGTAGCTGTCTTCTGGCTAGAGGATCTGGTAAACGAGTCCAGGTGAAAGACGTGGCACGGCGCCATGAGAGACGTCTGAACTTTGCACTTAGAGCCTGCTCTTCTAACTGTCAAAAACATCACTTTGAGTATGAGTTTTAACTTCTCAGTTCTATTTTCAACATAAGTAAATATATCTATTAAAGGATCTCACAATCTTCCCCCAGAACTTAGTATATTACTGGTAAATAAACAAATATATTTATCAGCAACTGTGGATGAGTGTACAGAGTTTCTCAAAATGTGCCATAAATACAAAAGTTGTACAACATTTAGAACTTAACATATTCTTTTATCGTAAAAACTATTTGTAGTTGGTTTATTGACACTCGTCACTTACTTTTTTTATATTATTGAGAGAGTAGTTTCAAAGGCCATTGCCTCCATTTTCAACCTCTCTCTAACTCATGAAGAGAGGCAATAGCCTTTGAAACTGTCCCTTAATAATATAAAAAAAGTAAGTGACGAGTGTCAATAAACAGACTACAAATAATTTTTATGAATAATTTTGACGTCACTGTTACTAAATTCTTCCAAACACACATAAATAATCTTTTATAATTATAGTATTCATATACAAAGTGATTCTTGTACTCGTCTTTCATAATAATATATTTTCTAATGAGACATAACCTCAAATTAAGATACATATGTAAGTACTTGTTGCATGCATGATATGGAAAACACTCATCAGTATATGAGTTTTCTAAATCTTCTGATAAAGCATGGTTGTTCACATGCTGTTAAGTCCGTTACTGTTACTTTGGAATGCGTGCAAGAAGAAAGAAAAGTATGCTTTATAGATGCCATATGTCAGTTCACACTAGGTAAACTTAAGGATGTAAAGAGAGTTTCCAAAGGACTAATCCCACAAAAAATTTCAGGACATAAATTCTACATTTTGGTGAGATCTATATTTATGTTGAAGTAAATTTATATCTATCTCTTATAGTTTATAGTGTGAGACCAATTCATGTAAGGATGTCAAAATTTCGGGGATGTTTACCATCAGAAAACATATAATACTTTCAACAAAATCATTGGAGTTAATTTTGAGGGAGTGCAAAGTAATGAAAAGTTTTCCATATAAAGGAGAGATTGGAAGGAGGAATCTTCTTTAGAATTCATAAACAGAATCTGACTCAAATGTTAAAAACTGAACTTATCTGATTTTTAATTTTTGAGTTATTTTGTTCATACACAAACAAATCTTTCTCTGAAACATACTATACTTAAAATTATTTTCTCAAAAATGTATAAGCAGTAGAAGCAAAAGTAATAAAACAAAAGAAGGTCTTCCTTGTTGGCAACAAGGAAACAATTAAAAAGGAATGTTACGATCCAGTAGTATTGAAAGTTCTTAAATATCTGGTATTGGAATGTCGCATGTATGGTTGAGGTATTCTGTATTCCTCATGAGACCGACATTCATAATTTTTCTTCTTTATCATTTAATGAGGTCTAGCCCAAGGAACCTTTGAGAATTGACACTGCAGCATAATCCATTTAATCCAAGGCCAAATTTGTCCACAATTTTGAATACTTTTTCAGATGTTCTTAACCAGCCAGGATAGATTATACAATCAGGAGTAGACAGATCACTTGTCTGTATATATGAAGGCAAGTCAATTAAAACTGAGTTTTTTTTTTTTGTTTTTTTTTTTTTTTCTGTACACAACAAAGGCACACTATGAAAACAATTTTGCATAATGCTGATAGATCAGATAAAGCACACACTCACTTGCACATGCTTCTGTACAAGGGGAACAAATGAATAGCTGAATTTGCCAGCCACCTACAGAGGAAATGGAGGTGTTACACGAAGAGCAATATGCTGCAGAAATCTGGCATGAAAGCATACAGAATGTTGCAGGAGGCATATGGCGATAATGTTCTGGCACAGTCCACAGCACTCTGATGGTTCAATAACAAAGCAAGGTGGGTCAGGTGCTCCAGCAACAGCAATAAATAAAATCATGATTAACACCACTGGTAGCATTGTTCGTGAAGACTGACGAATAACAACTGAGAGTCTTGCAGACATGTCACAGATTTTCCATGGCAGTGTTTTTTTTCAATTCTGCATAATTTCTTAAACATTAGGCATATTTGTGCAAGGTGGGTGCCAAGAATTTTGACTTCTGAACAGAAGTTGATGCAGGTGGAAGTGTGTATGGAACTGCAACGTCTGGTTGATGCATGGAGCTGTATCATGCCAACATGCCATCATGCAACATTATGCCGACATTACAGGTCTTTCCCTGTCTGAAAAAGGAACTAAGGGAGATGAGTTTTGCTACTTTGGAGGCCGTTGTGAAGAAGTCTGAGGTAGTTATAAAAAAGATGTCAAAGGATAGCTTCCAGCATGTGTTCCGGAACTCTCTCTCTCTCTCTTTATTTTTAATTTACGTCCTCCAACATTAAGTCATATTGGACGATGAATGAAATGGGTGAAATGATGCTCAAATGAGTCCAGGGTCCATGTAGCTTAGAGTTACTCGACATTCATCTATCAGATAAGAGAAAACCCCGGATAAAACCTTATCCAGTTAACTCACCCTAACTGAAATTCAAACTCGGGACCTCTTGAACGTGACGCATACACCCTACCATCTACGCTACAAAGGCGGGCATTCCAGAACTGGCAGAAGAGTTGGACAAAGGGCAATCAACACAACGGAGAATACTTTGAAAAAGACAGCACCAATTGGACCAAGACTAGTGTATTTTATGTGTAAAAAATATTCTCAGTCTTTATTGACTTGCCCTCATATAGTGCCATATGACATGCTTTACTGACTTAATACTTTGCGCAGATTTATCACTAGCAGACTAGCATAACTACATGTGAACTTTGGGCCTTTCAGGTGTTTAAAAACTACAAGTCAGCATACTCGATGTAGGTCCGCTATGCCATCCCCAATACCTAGGTCTGCTTTCTTTTGTAACTAATTCCTCAGCAATCTCTTCTACTGCAGGAAATTAGGGTTTGGTAACTCCCCCACTTTCTTTTCAAAAAAAGCTGAGTATTGTACAATTTATGTACATATAGCGCCTTTTATAGGAATTTTCACAATATATGAGATCATAATGCACTTTCATCAATGTAAAACCCAATTTGTTATCTCTAAATTAACCATTTTGATAAAATCAACCAGTACACAATAGAACTGATGCCCTCTGTAAAGTAAATAGTATCAGAAAATCAACAGAAGTAGCAGAGATATTCCATTCCCAGAAAGAGGATGAACAGTTATATTAACAGCTCATATGAGAGAACCAGTATTTAGCTGCTTAGCTTTACCCAACATATATATATATGTCAACAAGTTATTCCTTCCAAACCTCATGCAATGTTACAGTGAAAAAAATGTAATAAAATAAACCTTTATGGGTTATGCAGTAATGAGGTATTTGTTGCTTATTCAGGAAAATAACATTGAAATTGCTTACTTTTTTAAATAAAACATGTTCAACAGTCTGACTAAAACTACACTTAATTAATATAAAAATTATTTGTGGTTGGTTTACACTTAATTACTTGAATGCAACATTATTATTTGCAGATCTTTGTTTGTCACAGTTTTAAGGCACTTATTATAAACACATAATAATCAAAAAGCAGCAGCTTTTAAACCATGCATTTTAACCAAGATAATTTTTACCATGAGTCTTTTATTATGATCAGTAATATTTGTGCTGTAGTTCCATTGAGCAGATGTAACCCGAAAACACATGCCTGATGCTTCTCTGTCATATTCACGAAGAAATTGTAAAGCTTCACCAAGATTTATGTTTGAACCCTGCAAAAAACACAATATGCATAAATGGGTTAGTACAAGACATTTTATTTTTCTGGATATATACATATTGTCCTGAAATACAAATATATACAATGTATATAGAATAAAAATAAGTATTTCAGAAAGGGGATAAGATGCTTTATTGTCACATACGCTTACAGATAGTGAGTAAAAACTCAGTAAACAGGTGACTCGTCAACAGTAGAAAATTTAAAATAATAATAATAATTACACAAAATAACAATAACACTAATAATATAAATACTAATAATACAAATAATATAATTACTAATAATATCAATACAACTATATACAAATATTGTTATAATTATGACATGCCCTTGGAATAATATTGTCAGAATATTAGAATTACAAAATGACAAAAAATTTCATTATAATTCAATTTTATCATCCATATATTCAATAATCGAGTAGTAGGCTTTGTCCATTAGTAGGTTATTTATTGCTTTATTAAAGCATTTGAGGTTTTTCATTTCACGGATTCTTACAGGTAATTTATTATATATTTTTATTCCTGCATATTGTGGGCTTTTTTCATACAGTGCTAATCTGTGCATGGGTGGTTTTAGATTATTTTTATTTCTCGTTCCATGATTATGTTGCATTTGTGAATTATAAATTGTATCAAAATTTGAATGGATGTATTTATTTATTTCATACAGGTATTGGGATGGTAAGGTTAATATCTTCAGGTTTTTGAACAGGTTTCTGCATGAAACTTTTGGTCTTGATTGAGTCATTATCCGAATTATCTTTTTTTGACTTTTAAAGATTGTTTCCCATCCCGTAGAGTTCCCCCATAGTATTATTCCGTATGTCATCAAAGAGTGGAAGTAACTGAAGTACACTATTTTTCTTGTTTCGAGGTTTGTTAATTTAGTTATGCAGCTCATATTGAAGGATGCACTGTTTAATCTTTTAGACAAATAACGGATGTGATCATCCCATTTTAATTGTTGATTTAAAAAAATACCCAAAATTTTTGAGTTTTCTGTAGGATTTATAGCATCAGTTGTGATAAACCTCTCAGAATTCTTTCCTTGAGTGCTGAACTGCATAACTGATGTTTTGGAGGTGTTAAGTTTGAGGCCATTACTCGTGAACCACTTCTGTAGGCGAGTTATAGTTTCACTTAAATTGGTTTTTAACTCCTCTAGGTTGTGCCCATTGAGTAAAATGGAGGTGTCATCAGCATACATAATTGTTTTCCCCTTTATGGAGTTAGGTAAGTCATTTGTGTAAATTATATACAGTAGGGGTCCCAAGACACTTCCTTGTGGGACTCCTGTTTTTATTTGTTCCCAATTTGATTCAACAGTTCCCTTTAGATTATTAATGACTGTTTTCTGTTTACGACAATTAAGATAATTTTGAAACCCATTTAAAGCAACGCCCCTTATGCCATAGAATTCTAACTTTTTTAATAATATATCATGGCAGACGCAATCAAAAGTTTTAGAATTATCACATATCAGAACTGCTGTTTGTTGTTTCTTATCTATCATTTTAGAAGCATCATTTACCAAGGTAGTTAGGGCTGATATTGTTGAGTGCTTTTCCCGGAATCCATGATGTGAGTTACTTAACTTGGTGAATTGTTCAAAATAAGATATGAGTTGTGCATGCACAATCTTTTCAAGTATGGTGGAGAAAGTTGGAAGGATAGAGATAGGTCGAAAAATTTTAAATTCGGCCTTCCCTCCTTTGTGTATGGGTTTAACTAGGGCGTATTTCATTCTCTCTGGAACAATACCCGTAGCTAGGGAATTATTAATTATTTGGCTCATTGGTTCGCTAATTTCATGTTTTATTTTCTTAATTAGAAATGGTGACAGTTCATCCCAGCCACAGGAGGATTTTGGTTTGAGTTTACTGATAATTTCAATAATTTTTCCTGGTGTAACATTTGAGAATTGAAACTGGGGGGTTAGCATTAGGCAATTATTATTATACAATTCAGTTATGGCATCTTGCATTGATGGGGGAGTATCTCGAATTTGATTACCAATATTTACAAAATAATTATTTAATGATTCCGCTGTGTCAGTACTCATATTACTTAAATTGTCTAAATTGTTTGTACTGTTTATTCCTAATTCCGCCTTTATTATTTTCCAAGTTGCTTTGCTTTTATTATCTGCATTTTTTATGAATTTTTCAACTGCCATTTGTTTAGCCTTCTTAATTACACGTTTATAGATTTTGCAGTAAGTTTTGTAATACTGAATAAAATTTGTATCTGTGGTGGTCTTATATATTTTGTGGAGTAGCCTCTTGCATGTGCTAGATACCCTAATGCCCTTAGTACACCAATGTAATATGTTTTTTTTAGCTACTTGTGGCCTAGTGGTTTTTGGAAAGGATTCATTAAAGCAGTTTAGAAGCTCCCTAAGAAAAGTGTTATAGTTTGAATCTACTGATGCCGCACTGTTCCAGACCCAGGATATGTTTCCAGCTTTTTCTTTAAAAGTCAAAATGTTTCCTAAGCTAAATATGCGTCTAACAGCTATTCTTTTAGGTTCTCTTTTAATTTTATACATTGCTGGTAGTCTTATGAGGGCAGCTCTGTGATCTGATAGTCCCGTTTCCAAAACCGTACATTCGTTGTTGCCATAAATTTTATTTGTTAGTATGTGATCAATGCAGGTTGTTGACGCTTTGGTGACTCGCGTGGGGAGAGTATGTCTAAAAGCTAGGCCATGGGTATCAACAATGTCTATTAACTCGTTATTCAATTTATTGACATTTTCTGTCTCTTTACAGACAATGTTTTTTAGGTTACTGCCTAGATTTAATTTAGTTTTATAAAGATCAATATTACAGTCCATGGTAATTACTAGTTTTTTCTTTTTGTCATTCTGTAATTTTGTTAGTAAGTGTTCAAATTTATTAAGGAATGCCATTGTTACTAAAATTAGGCAAATGAGTCAATCTTGTATATACTTTTCTCCACTTACAAGTTTTTTAATGAAGACTAGTTTCTGGGAACTTCTTCCCTATCATCAGTTCTGTGGTTGACTGATGATGCATCCGGTGTCTGCATCTGGCTTGGTGTCGTGCTGCCATCTAATGTTCTGGTAAGTTTGATGATGTCATCTACGGCGGGAATCTCAAAATTCATCAAGCGATCCTGTTTCTTTGTAATAAATATGTTTTCCCAAATTTGTAGTTCTAGAGGTTTCTTTGCCTGTTTGATCAGTTCTATTTCTTGTTTCATGTTGTGATTCTCAGACCAAAAGTGATGTGCTACGGCTGACTTTTCCATGTGTTTGAATTTAATACTTCTGAAGTGTTCTTTCATTCTTGTTCCTAGATTCCTTTTGGTCTTACCAATGTATATCTTGTCACAATCCTGGCAGCTCATTTGGTAAATGCCTGATAATTGAGTTTTTGGTGTGCTATATTTTAGAAGGTGGTTTAGTTGCAGATGTGCTTGTTCTGAGGGGCTAATTTTATGTTGAAGCTCCTAAATATCTTTTCAAAATTTTTGAAGTATTTTGGATGAAATATAAATTTGCCATATCTGGTGTTTGGTTTTTTTAGTTTTTTTAATGTAGTAATGTCCTTTTGGTTTTTGTTTCTTTTGTGTCTGTAGATCAACTTTTTGATGAAATTGGTGTTATAGTTGTTCAATTCGGCAACCTGGTGTATGTGAGTGTACTCCTGTGCATATTCTGTTTTTGTTAGCGGAATGTTGATTAATCTGTGAACCAAACTATGGGATATTGCATATTAATGTTGTACTGGGTTAAATGGGTTGCATCTAATGTAATTGTCAACATGTGTTGCTTTTTGGTATATTCCAAATTGTAATCCTGTTGGTGTTCTTATGATTTTCAAATCTAGAAAAGGTAGCCATCCATCCTGTTCTACTTCATCCTTACTCTATCCCTTGCTTCTTTCCTCCCTTCTCTATTCTCCTCTGCTCCTCTTTTTTTCCTTCTACAACATTTCTTTTTCATCTTATTTAAAAACTCTCCCATGTTCTTATTCTTTTCCCCTTTTCCTTTCAGCATTCTCATAACTATTATGTTTTTGTCCATTTTATCACGTTTTCCTCCCATATCTTATTTCTCCACTCTGCTATTTCTGTACATTCTTTCATATAATGCTCCATGCTCTCTTCTCCCCAAAATAGCTCACATACCCCTTTTATCTCCCCCCTTAGCCCTTTCAGAAATAGCACTCCTGCCCTCATCCATACCAGCTCTTCTCTTTCCCCCATTGCAATAATCCATGTATTGCCCTCTTTCCCACTCCCATTTTATTATTCTATAGAACCCCAATGATTTTTTATTTTCTAAGCTTCCCCATATTTCTTGTCTTCCTATGTCCTCTATCCTATTGCTCACCATCTTCCAAAATCCTTCTCATTTCCCCTTCCCTTCTCCCAAATGTCTCCCATTTATATTTCTCTCATTTTACCTTCTACATTTTTGCCAGTCCATCCATAACCTAAAAATCTATTTCTCTTCTTTTATCAAACATCTGTACCAAAATTTCAAGCCCTTTTCCATTATTATCCCTTTTCTATTTGGCCTGCCTAACTCAACAAGAACGGGTAAGAAACTTTAAATTTTTGGGCGTTCACATAGAAGATACTCTAACCTACAGTACAAACGTAGACATGGTTTGTAATAAAATGAACTCGGGACTCTACCTATTACGACAACTAGCAAAATATGGGAATATCAATACTCTTAAAACTGCGTATTATGGCATTATCTTCCCACACTTAACATATGGTATTGAAATTTGGGGGGCAACAAGTAAAACCAATATGGACAGACTATTAAAAGTACAAAAGAAATGCATATGAACCATGTACAACCTTCGTTTTCAACAAACATGTCAGGATACATTTAAATCACAAAACATCCTAACAGTAGTATCGCTCTATGTATTCAAAACCATTATACTTGTAAAAGACCGAAAGCAACATAACATCCTCAATAAAGATTGCCATACATATGATACGAGGAGAGCAACTGATTACCATAGGGTGAGCACGAATAAAACTCAAACTAATAAAGATCCATTTAAAATAGGAGCCATATTGTATAATAAATTGCCATCTGTAATTAAGAATACTTCTGACTCAAAATTTAAACTGGTCTTAAAATCATACCTAATTCAAAAATGTTTGTATAGTATAAATGAACTGTAATATATATGTATGTATGTAGTATAAATGAGTTGTATACCTATGTATACAATAAGGTTTGTAAGTAATTTAGGCATTTTGATCTTTTTAAATGACTTATACTTTTGTAAACAACTCTATATTTTGTAAATAACTTATGTATTTTGATCATTTTGTATTTTGACTGTATAGAGATAATTGACAGTGTCAGATGCTCTTGTAAGAGTCTATTGGCCGCAATAAATTTAAACAAAAGCAACTTACCCTGGTGCCGACTGTAGTAGCCCTAGTACTTCTTTACAGAACATCCTATGCCTCCGATATACTTTCTCACTCAAGATATTAATTACCCTTATGAATGGATAGTTATCTTTATTTGCTGTGAACATCATAATGTTCAATGCGGTGATTAATTCCATTTATGGAATTGCATTTTGGTTAGTATGGGACAGTAGACTAGTGGATAATATGGTACAAATATGCAGAGTAATGCTGTATTTCATATCAAAATGTTGAAGTTTAAGAAGATATCACAGAATATCGAAAGAACAGAGCGGAATCAAGTTAACGCTGCACTTAACCATAAGAGAAACTGTGCAAAGCTATAACGTGCCCAAAAGCAAAATATCTTCTCTTGAGCTATCAGTCAGGTGAATTCTGAGCTTTCAAGAGCTAACGTCGCTCTCATCTTCATATCACCGCTAGAAAAGCTAAGCCATGGTGCTCAAAAGCACACTTCAACATCATCTTCAGCAACTACAGGTGAATTTTCGAAATTCATAGTAACTCTAAAACAGGCCTTTCCAATTCCAATGGATTTGTCCGGCATAAAAACCCATAGCATGGTTTCCTTCAGAACGGAAGTAAAGCTGATATTTCTCTGTCGTGGAAGGACTTCAAGCCTTGAAAGAGGCCTCTAAGCAGTCTTTCAAGCCCGATGTAGAATGGGATTGTAAGAAGCACAGCAGTTAAGCATACCCATCTGTGAAAATTGGCCAGAAAGTGCAAAAAATGACAAAAACATTTTTTTTGCCTAATTAGAGTACCTAATCTTGTACTTCAATTTCTTATTATTTTTAATGCCATGCAGCACCTTAAAATGTGGCACGTGACGATTTAAATAGCTGACTGTAAGTGGGCATGGTGCTCTAAGTCACCTATTTTGTGATTTCGTGTTTTTAATTTTCAGCACTTTTCAAAACATAAATTGCTCTATACGATGCAGTTTTGAAAACAGAAGCTTGAAAATTTTTGTGCTTGGATAAAAACAGTATACCAAAGGAAATTGATGAGATGATTTTTATAACGTCAACAATTAAGTAACAAAGATAATATTTTGCAAACAAATATTAAAAATTTATAAAATAAGAACCGAATAATGTTTTTTATCCCAACCAAGGGTCAATTAAAATTTCATCTCACAGATTTAATAATTATGTATTTATGAGTATAACTGCAAAGTATTGATTTTTCTCAAACTAAAATTGTAGATATTGTGTGGAAAGTTTAATTAAATGACAATAAAGCACTATAAACATATTAATATCTCAGGAACAATTTTGCACAAAGGTCTGAAAATTGGTGTGTGAACTATTGTTAATATTTCAATAATTGTGTTAAAGTTTCAAGTCAATTGAAGCAAAATTGTAGATTTAAGGTGTTTTACATATGGGTACACCTAAAAAGCGTCCATAAATGAAAATTACATTTCTTAATTTCATTTAGAGATTACAGTACTTAAAAGCTAGGTTGGCAGCTCTGCCACTGTAGTTTCTGCCAGAAGAAATTAACAATAGAGATGGATTTTTGGTGGAGTACTTTTCTAGCCTCAAGAAGGGATGAAACGAGAAATACAAAAATTTGGAAAATAATAAATGTGAAAACAGTCTTGGAAGGAATCAAAGACAGAGGATTAAAATGGTATGTATCAGTAAACTGAATGGGAAATGAAGGAACAGAATGGGAAGCTGAAGGAAGAAGAGGAAAAGACCAAGAGAACAATGGATGAAGAAATTAACAATAGAGATGGATTTTTAGTGGAGTGCTTCTCTAGCCACAAGAAGGGATGAAACGAGAAATACAAAAATTCGACAAATAATAAATGTGAAAACAGTCTTGGAAGCAATCAAAGACAGAGGATTAAAATGATATGGATCAGTAAACAGAATGGGAAATGAAGGAACAGAATGGGAAGCTGAAGGAAGAAGAGGAAAAGACCAAGAGAACAATGGATGGATGGGATCAGAAGAAGTATGGGTTAGAGGTGTAACCCGAGCGGGATGACTCAGGTTATTTCGTCTATAGCCCGCATAGCCCGAGTTTGACTCCCGTGGCCGACATACCTGATCTGAGGTTTTTTGGGGGGTTTCCCAGGTCGCCATGCGAATGCTGGGTAAGTTAATTATCCCCGGATTTCCTGCCCCTCCATTTCATCCCCATTATTATTAATTCTTGGTTATTAATTCATTATTTCTTGGTTGTCTTGCCGGCGGACAAGGGTAATGTCATTGTGATCCTCTCCAAAGCCCAATACTTAGAGAAAATGAAGTAGCTCTTAGATGATCCAGCCTACAGGATTCTCCGTAAGAATCCTACCTCTTCCATCGAACGTTGGACTGTATAACTTATTAAAAGATCCTGCCTTACTTCAGAAATTAAGAAGGCGGTATCACCGTCGAGTTCCAGGCCTCCTAGAATGTATGGACTTCCGAAGATCCACAAACCGGACGTTGTGGACGTTGTGGACGTTGTGGACGCCAGGAGCAGCCCTACATATCGGCTGGCACATCACCTGGCTGATCTGTTACAACCTCTGGTAGGGGATTGCCCACATCATGTGAGTGATTCCACACAGTTTGTACATATACTTAGGAACATTACCATTGGGGCTCTTCTGATCTTCTTGTCAGCTTCGACGTGGTTCCTCTATTTACAACAGTGCCACTTCAAGAAGCCATCCAACTTCTGAAGGAGCATTTTCCGGCTTAAATCATAGAGCTCTTCCGACATACCCTGACGTCCACTGTCTTCTTGTTTGGTGGTACCTTCTTTGAACAAGTAGATGGAGTAGCAATGAGCTCCCCTTTGTCACCAGGTATAGCTAATTTCTATATGGAACACCTAGAACATGAAATACTTACCAGAGCTCCACTTAAACCATCTCATTTCTATAGATACGTGGACGACACTTTTGTAATTTGGCCACATGGATCAGACACTTTGCCTAGCTTTCTTGCGCATCTCAACAACCTTCGCCCTCAAATACAGTTTACTATGGAAGTGGAGAAGGATGGAACTCTTCCATTCCTGGACATTCTTGTTTCAAAACAGAGCAACGGTATACAGGGGCATGCTGTATATCGCAAGCCTACACACACCGATCTCTATCTGAACGCTCATAGTTTTCATCATAAGTCTCAACGACTGGGAGTTCTAGATATATCGGCCCACAGAGCTTTGTCTATCTCTGATCCCAGCCACTTAAAACAAGAATTACAGCACCTGAGACTCACTTTCCGTCAAAACGGCTACTCCGAATATGACGTTGAAGCCTCGATCACCAAAGCTAGTTGCCCGCCTCAGTCAGGGTGAGTTACCTGGATAAGGATTTTCCGGGGTTTTCCCTTATCCTGAAAGACGAATGTCGGGTAACTCTAAGCTCCATGGACCCCGGGCTCATATGAGCATCATTTCACCCATTCATTCATCGTCCGATATGACAACGTTGGAGGACGTAAATTACAACAACAAAAAAGCTAGGAAAGGGAAACCTGTAATACAGCAAGCGTCAGATAAGCCTACCGCTACAGCCTGCGTCCCGTTTACCGGCAATCTATCCGGCAGAATTAGCAGAATTCTCGCCAAATACATCAGGACCATCCACAAGCCACCTCCGAAGATTAAACAGCTGTTGAGACCAGTGAAAGACAAACTGGACTTCCAAGTCCCGGGAGTGTACCGCATTCCCTGTGAATGTGCGACACCGTATATATGACAAACCGGAAGGATCATCGTTACTAGAATAATCGAACATGAACGGAGCATACGTTTAATGCAACCTGAGAAGTCTGGGCTGGCAGAGCATTGTTTTGATAACGACCATAGAGCCAATTTTCGGGAGACGACCATCTTGGCAAAATGCAACAGTTACTGGGAGTGGAGAATTAAGGAGGCTTTGCCGATTTCCTCTGAAAGGAGCACGCTTAATCGTGATGCTGGATTTCAGTTCAGCTACTCTTGGAAACCGGCCTTAAAATGGAAATCCGTCGAATTAAGAAGCAAAGATCAATACAGCTTGATAATCAAGTTAAGTAGTTACGTTTCTTTGACACAATTTTCTATACTCACGCCATCTCCTGACCTGGCATTCAATTTACTGAAAACAGTCTTTTGTTCAGCAATGCGAATTTTGATAGTGTTTTGTCTTTGTTTATGGTTGTTATATCCAGTATTTCATTTGTAGTTATAACATTTTATAAATATCCTGCTGATGGGAGAGATGCACACTTCCGAAACGTTGATATCTAATCATCTTTTTACCTGTCTGACTGCCCGAGAAGAAAGTGAGCGTATGTACTTTTTTACTTAAACGTAAAATTGTGAGTATGTATCAGAAAATTATTGAACCATCATCATTATTGAATGTATCACATCGTATTTGAGAACTCCTAGTGGTTTACTGGAAAAAATGCGAGTCAGTTGAAGAATTTAATGTCATATTGGCATGCAGCCATGGTATCTCAATAGTTAGAGCAATCGAACGGAGACCGGGAGATCTGTGATTCAAATCCCTGCTATGACACTGAGTTATTCAGTCTGACTCTACCTACCAAACCTTGCAGTACACAAGGCTAGTAAGGAACAATTAATTTCTACACTTGAAAGATGGACTGAAAAACTAAGACTGGTATTTTCGCTGTACATACACAAACGCGCGCGCGCTCGCGCAAACACGAAATTCTCTCTAAAAATTCTTTTTTTGTGTTAAAGCTATCTCTGGGTTCCTGTTTTCAATGAAATCTTGATATGGAGTTCTTTGGGTAGAATGCGATACTTTCTGTTTCTGCTATACGAATCCTATATACATTGAGAGAAAGCAGTAATAGCCACATATTTCGACTTAAGCAACAATGTTGACTATAATGAGCGAACTACAACGTTCCGTTCCAAATACCTAACTTTCTTATTTCCTTACGACAAGCAATTCAATGTACAAACGTGGGTCAAAAAGTAATGCCTGCTATCTTTTTCTCTCTTTTAATTGCCAAGAAAATTGAATCCAATTTACATAGCTTGAAAACTACAACATTGACGATTAATTTGTCACTATTCAATATAATCTCCGTCCTTTTCCACAGCTTTGGTCCATCTTTTAACTAGGACATGTATTCCAGTGTGGTAAAACACACGGTCTTGCTTCCTAAGCCATTGACGCACGGACGTTTTCACAGCCTCTTCACCTTCAAAATGAATCCCACGGTGAGCTTCCTGTAGTGGCCCGAACAGATGGAAGTCTGATGCTGCCAGATCAGGGCTGTATGGGGGGTAAGGTAAGACTTGCCATCCCAATTTCTCAATTTCTGCAGTGGTGTAACGGCTGGTGCGTGGTCTTGCATTGTCATGCAAAAGAAGAACATCCGCCATAGTTTTTGTTGGGCGAACTCGGCGAAGACATGTTTTCGGCGCTTTGAGTGTTCTGACGTATTGGACAGAATTTATTGTGCATCCGTGCTCCAAAAAATCAATCATAAGCACACCCTCTGCATCCCAAAACACTGTCGCCATAACTTTCCCTGCCGACCGCTGAGTTTTGAATCTTTTTTTCTTCGGTGGCGTTGTGTGATGCCATTCCATTGACTTCCTCTTTGATTCAGGTTCAAAAAAATGAACCCACGTTTCGTCTCCAGTAACAATTTTTTCCAGAAACTCCTCTCCCTCCAAATTCAAGCGCTGCAAGATTTGGGAGGCTATTATTTTCCTTGTTTCTTTGTTTTGGACGGTTAACATTCTTGGTACCCAACGTGAACAAACTTTTGAGTAACCCAGTTGTTGAATAATCGTCATCCCACTGCCTTTACTGGGGGAGGTAATGCGACACAATTCACCTGTTGTTACCCGGCGATCACCACGAATGTTGCATGGAGTCACTGTAGTCACCAGCCTGGTACTTCGCTTTTCATCTGCCAATGGTGTTTGCCCTTCAGCTTCGTTACAGCGACGAACCCATCGTCTAACAGTGCTGACATCCACCGTTGCATCACCATACACAATTTTTAGCCTTTCGTGAATGCGAATTGGCGTTTGGCCTTCCGCAGTCAAAAATTCAATCACAGAACGCTGTTTAATACGAATGTCGATGTAAGCCATTTTGCAAGAGGATGCAGTGCTGCCACCTGTTAGTTTAGGAACTTACTACTGCAGGGGATTGGAGAAGAAGGTTTGAGGAATTGCACCAAATTCAAAGTTTTCACATAACTTCCTTATTTAAGGGGAAAAATAGGAGGCATTACTTTCTGACCCACCCTCGTTAGAAGCATGAATGGATTCAGTAACATTTTTAAATCCTAGGCTTAAAGAATCACAAAATTGGTTTTCTAAAGAAATATTGGCAAATCCCCTGTTAGTTTTCATCTTTAGCCATCTGATGGGGCAGATTTTTTTATATTTTTTCCCTGTTTATTATTTATTTATTTTGGTGAACCTACTGATGCCATATAGTTTGGCGGATTTTAGATAAACTTGCCATAAATTTACATGGTTATTCCTCAGTTTTTTCTTGAAATCTTGTTTATTTGTTATTACTAAACAGCCGACATGTGACGGTTGCTTTGGTTTAGGCCCCGAGAGTTTAAAAATGTTTAAATATGTGGTTTAAGAATCGATATGGACATGTTAAATGAATAAGAACAGAAATTGTTAAAATTCAGTAGGTCATGAGACGAAGTAACATGTAAGTGATATGATGTGAATGTTTTATGATTGGTAGTTTTAAATATGAGATTATGTAACGTTTGACGTGAACCAGTAAAAATTAAGTTTGATTGGTACTGATGGCAACGAGAGAATGAAAAATCAATAATTTTGGTAAAACAGGACGGCCCTGGGATTCCAGGAAAACCTCAAGACAGTCGCGGTGCTTCTAGACGTAGAAAAAGCCTTTGCCACAATCTGGCACCAAGGCCTTCTGTAAAAACTCAGGGAGGCCAACGTACCTCCTCCCTATCTCGCCGTGATTAGCAGTTGCCTCAGAGACCGCACTTGCAGGGTAAGAGTGGAAGGACGGCTGTCATCTATCAGACCCATAGCCGCGGGAGTCCCGGAAGGCAGTGTTCTGTCTCCGTTACTCTTTGCGGCCTACATGTCTGATTTCCCCCTAGAACCATAGACTGTTACGTGTCAATATGTCGACCACGTTCTCATAATGGCACTAACAAGAACCTAAGATATTGTCATCCTCCGCTGCAGCGCCAGCTCCGAGCTATCGGTCGTTGGAGTGAGAGGTGGAGGATGGGCATTAGCCCCGAGAAGAGCTCCACTCTTCTCCAGGCTAAGGTCCGAGCCAGGCGTCCGGATTGGTCGCTGAGGTTGAGACAGAGGCAAATCCCCTGGGTTCCCTCTGCCAAATACCTTGGCGTCCTCCTCGATCGCGGCCTCACCTACGCCGCTCACGTCCGGGTCAAAGCCGGACAAGGGCAGGCAGCACTCAGGCAGTTGTACCCTGTCTTAAAATCCACCATGCCAACGCACCTCAAGCTACGCCTGTACCGGGCGATTATACCGCCCCTGATTCTGTATGGCTGCGAAGTCTGAGGATCAACGCCTCCGACCACTATCCGCAGACTACATCGCGTCCAGAACAGGCCACTGCGAATTATCTACCATACTGGACGTATATTCCCGTCCCATATCCTTCATACCTACTCCGGAGTTCCATACATTGTGGACGTGGTACGGGAGAGAACATGTACCATCTACAGTAAGCTAGGCTCTCATCCCAATAACCTGGTGAACACCCTTGGCCGTTACGACCATAGCGCCCCTCGCTGCAGACCGAGTTACCGGTTGCCCAAAGATGCATTGGGTAACCTCCACTGAACAGGGCTACTTTCCCCTGATTCTATACCCCCAAGTCCAAAAATGGGCTTGGTAAGTCCCATACCTAAACATTAGATCCTTTCCCTCTAGCCTGTCAAGCGGACTGTGCTCAGATGCCTCCCAGGCAGGCGGAAGAGCGCAGCCAGCACTGGGCTCACAACTCTCACGTGGTAATAGTGCCCATTTAAGGCTAGACATACCACTGCCTAAGACAACCGCCTGCGACACTAGACATTTCTTTTATACTGCCCAGATAAAGACGCACTAAGCGGCTAGGTGCTGGGCAGCAAACACTCCACCAAGGTAAACCTGGGCGACTTGCATCTTCTGCTGGTCTGCTGGAAAGAAAGCGTCTTTTGATGTGAGAACGTTATGGTGAAAAGACGTAAATTCAGTGCCGTGACGAGATATTGTAAAACAGTTAATATTAGTTTTATGTTAATTGTAATCAAGGCATACAATATTATTGTCAAGTTTTATACGAAAGTCAATGGAGGCATTAATGTTTCAGGAGCTAAATTGAAAACTATGTTATATGCAGATGATCGAATAATAATGGCCACAAATGAAGATGACCTGCCGAAAATGTTGTGTGGTCTAGATAAAATTGCTACAGAATATGGAATGAAAATATCAGCAAATAAATCCAAAACCATGGCATTTAAAGGAATTAATCCAGTAAGATCAAAAATAGTGTTAGATAACATAATAATTGAGCAGAAATCACACTAAGTATTTAGGATGTAATGTCTCGTACCAAGGGGAAGCTGACATAATAGAGAAAATAAATAAATTTAACTATATAACAGGCACAATAAAAAGAAAATTAAAAAATAAAGCAAGAAAGGACTATATAATAAAACTATACAAAACAATGGCAATACCAACTCTGATCTATGGATCAGAAACATGGACACTAACAAAAAGAAATAGTACGAGAATACAGTCATCAGAAATTAAATTCATAAGAGCAATAGCTGGATATAACAAAATTGATAAAAAAAACGTAGTCAGGATATTAGGACAGAATTAAAAATAGAAGAAATAAACCATACTATTGAAAGAAATAGAAATCAATGGAAAGAATATGTTCAGAGGATGAATAATAGCAGAATACCAAAAATAGCCTTAAACTATAAACCTATAGGAAGAAGAACCCAGGGAAGACCGAAGAAAAGATGGGCAGACCAATTTGGAGCCGGAACGGATTAAACAATTCAAAGTCGTGCGGTAGAAGAAGAAGATGTTTTATACGAAAAATTATATAAATAATACAAATTAAATTGAACGTCTTAAAATTTTTAAAGTAAAAAGAATTTATTAGTTTCGAAATTTATTTAGAAGATATAACCTTTCACTCGCGACCATTCTGAAAATTGAGAGTTCTCGTAGTTCAGACTGAAGCAGATCCGGAGATTTTTTTATATACATCGCTACATCTGAGTGCCAGATCTAAACCAAAGATTCAGATCGGGAAGAAGCAGCAGCTCGTGGCTTCATCGTCACCATCCCAGAGGGCAGCGGACAACCCACAACCTCAGCTACAACGCGGGACGACATCAGATGAGAATGATCCCGTTCTACATGATCGCCGCAACGCAGGGCTTTGAGAACACCATCTTCTCATCATCACCATAATCCCGCTACAGACACCATACACAAAAAGCTAATTCACATTCGCATTTCAGGTTGTGGGGATGCTGAGAAACCATATTTAAAGAAAAATTTCTCGAGCCTAATTGGGAATCGAACCCACGACCCCTCGCATAACAGGCTGGTGCTCCATCGACTGAATTACCGGACCAGGATGATGTTGCACTTTTCTGTTTCCTTTATTATCTCCTAAGGAAGCTTATATGTTAAATTATTGTGTTAAATTGAGCACTAATGTTTAAAAGGACAAAGCGCTTTGTGTGAGAGTGTACTTCCTCAATGTTCTGGTTGAGATAATTTGGGAGTTGGCTGTAGAGACACACTTGTGTGAGCTGCTATTAGTTCCAGCAGGCTTGTGCCTCAAACAGGAAGCGCGTATGCCTTTTCACATCTTCTTGTAAACATTACTACGCTGTAGTAATATTAATTCAAAAAGTGAAAATCTAACAGTGACATAGAGAATTCGAGGTGAAATGGCAGGAAGGAAAAAGATGCAACGTTGTGGTGCAAAGATCTCAGAACAAGAATATGTAAAGACGTGAAGCTTTCCTGGCGATGAATACGCTCACTTTCTTCTCGGGCAGCCAGTCAGGTGAAAAGATGATTAGATATCAACGTTTCGGGAGTGTGCATCTCTCCCATCATCAGGATATTTATAAAATGTTATAACCACAAATGAAATACTGGATATAACACAACTATAAACAAAGACAAAACACTATCAAAACTCGCATTACTGAACAAAGGACTGTTTTCAGTAAATTAAATGCCAGGTCAGGAGATGGCGTGAGTATGGAAAATTGTGTCAAAGAAACGTAACTACTTAACTTGATTAACAAGCTGTATTGATATTTGCTTCTTAAATCGACGGATTTCCATTTAAAGGCCGGTTTCCAAGAGGAGCTGAACTGAAATCCAACATCACGATTAAGCATGCTCCTTTCAGAGGAAATCGCCAAAGCCTCCTTAATTCTCCGCTCCCAGTAACTGTTGCATTTTGCCAAGATGATCGTCTCCCGTTTAATTAATTCGTTGCATTAATTCGTTTAATGCAACCTGAGAAGTCTGGGCTGGCAGAGCATTGTTTTGATAACGACCACAGAGCCAATTGTCGGGAGACCATCTTGGCAAAACTTTCATCAAATCTTTCACGTTTACATAGGTATCAATCAGGAGAGTCAATATGGAATCTTCGAAAGTAAGTTTTAATTTTCCCATGTTCGGTAGCAAACTGAGTCAAAATAAAATTAGGTGAAAAGTACTTGCAGTTTACACAATCATTAACATTGGCAGGGGAACTACTGAACCCGGGCCTCCCAAATGCGGGCCACTGACGAAACCGCCTGAGCCATTCCACTAGGTTTCTTCGTCTTACTACAGTTAATTAATGTCAGAGGTTCTACTCCCATTGGTCCTGGACACGTAGGACCAAGGACCCGAGTCTCCTTCGACCAGGGAGTTGCCGAGCTGTCCCGAAAGGGCGCCTCCGTGGTGCTTTCCATGGGGCAAAACCTAGAGACTAATAAGCCCCTCCCCCATGTGGTCCTGTGGACTCAAGACGGGATGGAAGTGGATACGCCACTTTCGCGCACCAACACCAAAATGGGAAGGCTACCGATATGACCTCGGTGGGGCCGTCTGGTGATCTAGCACACCTTCTACTAGCTCTGCAGGCTAGTACCCGGGAATATTAATGGCTTCCCTCAACCCCGTCCGGAGACGTATCCGATCTCCCACGGGTATCGGGAACCAGAGCCCCCTCGAGTGCAACCCAATCCGAACAACTCCCAATCAGGGAGGGGCTCGGAAGTGCGGCCTGAGGTTCCTCTAGTAACGTCAGAGGTACCACGAGTGCTAGGGGCCCACAGCGCCCGCACCACGGCAGCTGAAGGGGACGGATTCCCTCCCCTACAGTATTCGTCTTCCTTCTTCTTCCTCTAGGTGTAAATTCAATGCCATTTTTTGGTACCCTATGTTCTGTCATTCTTTGCAGATGCTCTATCCAACTGTTCCTATGTTCTTCTATTTGTTGAAGAAGTGGTTGTTCTATTAGTTCCTCTCTAATATTCTTATTTCTAGTGTTCTTATCCTGTACAGCCTTTCACAGACTATAGAAAGCATATTTGCGATGTTTGAATTAAATATAGAAAAGGCAATGTACGTAAGTGAGTTCTGGGTCCTAAAACAAAAAGAAAAGATTTCTATATATTGTTGTAGTCCAAATGACTTGCCAGTCTTCGAGAAGGCGGTGACAGCGACAGTCATTTACGTTTTCTGGATGAAAAGAATAAGTTTGGTGTGTCGTATCTCCGCATTTTTTCTCTCCGTTCGTATTTAAGTTTATAGTTCTATTAACTTTATGTTATCACAACAAACATTCACAAAGTTACTGCCTCAGGTACTACCATCGCCTTTGAAGCATATGGAAACACTTTGGAAGGCTCTTTCTCTACTGCGTGAGGGAATAAAGAGTCGCGGGGGAAATGGTACTGGTAGGGGTGCAACGAAACCTTTGCCTTTAAAACGAGCAGCACACTGCTTCATTAAACAAAATGGTCAGTGGCGTATATTATGGGCTATCAAAGCTATCACCGAAGCCCATATCTAAAATAAACTAGAAATTAATAAGCAATATTAATAATAATTGCAATATCAGCCAGTTTCCCCCATAAAGAATTAGTGTGTAGGGTGGAATATCTCTCGTTCCCTAGCACTGAACAGAGGGACAATCAGAGCTTCGGAAGCTCTCTGTTGCAGCCTTCTCTACGGTAAGGGGCAGCGAGAGGCAGGGTGCAGGAATGCAGGATTCAGCACGCTAAGGCTTCGGAAACCAACATCGGAACACACATACCAGCTCCTCCGAAATGTACCGTACGGACACGACTGGTCGTGGAATTTGGCATAGCACGTGAAGTAAAGGGATCCTGGGACTGAAATTTCTGTTTTCTATATTTCTAAACCTACAAAATTCAAACTTTGCATGCCTAATGGGTTTTATATTAGAAAATTCCACACCAATTTTTAGTAATTTCTGACCATTATTTTTTAAGGAATTAATTTATTTTTATTTTAATTAAAGTTCATAGCAATATTAAAGTTAATGCATGTGCGTCAATAACCATGCTAGTGGAATAACTCTTATTTTTTCATTCCTACTAAATGTATAATCAACTTCAGTCTCTGTGTACAAGAACAATACATTACTTTTAGAAAAAAAAAAAAATAATTTTGTAGTACATTGAATTTAATTTTAGTACCTTTTGGCATTTAAAATTATATTACAGCCAAACCAAGTCTTAAATCTTATAGCCGGAGACTGATGTTGTAGACCCATATATGATGCATATGCTCAAAAAACATTCAGAGCCATAGCTCTAAAACTAAAGCAGTGGGAGCAGATATTGTATTAAAAAAATGTAAAGTGGAGAAAAATCAATTTTTCTAAAAATATGCACCAAAAATATTAATTACACTATCCTGCACATTATTTATACTGTCATCCCTACTGCTATGTACACTGGTATTTTCATTAATGTATAGTCTGCTATTTAAATTACTATTTACACTATGGACCATACACATTTTGCACCTAGTTATTGAAATCTTGCAAATTTCTTCTAGCTTTTACAAATATAGTTTGAATAGCATTAGCATGTTCATATATGTTCATTTGCAAATGTGAAGCTGAAATTTTAGATGTTCCTTTATGTCCAAATATACCAATGAAATGCAAATCTGCTCCAAATTTTTGCTTTTCCATCTAGCTGCACCAAGTTTTCTTACAGCTCCTTTCTTTTCGTTATTTCTATTCACCGGCTTGTGCCAAAATGATGAAACAGCATAGATTATGCTGTTTATATAGTTAACAATACACTACACTACTGGAAATGCAAATAACTTGCATATACACCTATTTCTTTATTTAAAACAAACTGTAAACAAAAGCACATTTCTCTCATGGAAGTCGCCAAACACAGGTAGTTAAAACAAGAAGGAATCTACAAGTATTTGCCGAGTTTATTGCAAAGAACAAAGAATAATCACAGTTATTATGAACTGTTTTGTATTTTCTTAGTTGCTTAAACATCCAAGATGTGCTGACGACTTTTTATATGGCATTTATGTATGAAAGTTTTTGATTGAACACTTTGTATTGATTACATAGTAATAGTTTACCAAACCGTTCAGCACAAAGCTATGCCGCAACATTTGAATGCAGTTTTAGAGAAAAATCTGCCAAAAAAAACGATCGGAATTGGCAAAAACAGGCCATCGGGCTGGATAAGGAATAAAGGAGGCATTTAAATGGCCACACCCTGAAAATTTAAACCCTGTGCAAGACCTTTAAAAACTCTTACCATAATTCAGTAAAGGAAGGTTTGGGGAACATTTGTATGTATAAACCTAAAAATTACAATTTTTGAGACTTTTGGGCTATTTTTCAGTCCCACTGTCCCACTGGCAAGAAAGAGCGTGTTTTCAATTGTGTGATTGTTACGGTCCTCAACAGCCGTATTACTATTGTGTATTTCATAGTGTACAGTGTACCAAGACATTTGCTAGTGCTAATTCTTCGAAATGTGTAATTAAACAATTAGTGCAAAGACCACTTTCGCAGTTTGAATACGGGGATAAGTTAGTGATAATAAAACAGGGAAGGCCTACTCCAGTTCTTCCGCACTTGCAGTGTGAACAGAAGGAAAAAAAAATAAGAACCCTTATAAAATGTATTTTAGTATAAGTAATTATAAGTATGAGTAGCTGTCTGGCTCATTCGAACTAAATAAACTTTATTGCTGGCCATGCTTGTTGTTTGCAAATGAGAAAACATAGTGGAATGCTACGGGTTTCGCAAATTTAGCTTATTTAATCAGATAAAAGATCAACAATGCATATAAAATCTTTCACAGCATTAAAAACTTACGGCACTCAACGGGTAGACCATACATTGAATTACCAAAATAAACTTGCTGACAGTTTATATAATGAAAAGGCTAAGCAAACCAGAAATGTATTGAAAAGATTGATGTAGTGGTTCTTCTTGCAAAACAGGAATGTTCGTTTAGAGGCCACGATGAAAGTGAGGCGTCATTAAATAAAGGCAATTATATAGAATTGCTACAATTTCTGGCTAATTATGATATGGCACTGTCTCGGCATCTAAAGACAGTTGCCGTTTTCAAAGGCACCTCGGCTCTTATACAGAATGACCTAATCGATGCCGTGGCCAGTGTTGTTACACTTATGTACCTCATCCTTGTTTCACATAAGCTTGCCCCGTATCTCTTAACGGTCACGTGACCTTATCACCTCTCATTGGCTGCTATTGTAGTATAGACTGTTGTGTGGTAAAAATTAGTTCGTTATTTAACATGGTGATATATCTTTATATGTTGGAAGAGAATTGTCAAATTTATATTTTCGTAACTGTTTGAATTAAATATATTACGCAACAGAGTTGATTTATCTGAAATGCATGTTAATTCTTAAACGAAGTAAAGAGGAGTTTCCTTTGCTCTCAAGCACATGACACGATAGCACGTGATTTAGCGGTAGTGATGACATATTTGTTTATATGACTTTTATCACTGACCTTGTTTTGAACTGGATTAGTCATATATCACCATTCGAAGGTGTATTGCGCCGAGTGCGAGAGCTAAATTATTTTATTGATCGTTTATTGTGCGTGTACTTATATGTATAATGGCAGTCTACCGCCAGTTTTTCGCTGAAGCATTGCAAGGGAAAACCTTTACAAAGCGGCGAAAAAAGAATTGTGTTGCATGTGTTTAATGCACTCACAGAGAAGAATCCGTCTTTGTCAGTGAGAGAAGTCGAACAGTTGTGCTCTGAACTTACAGCTGTGAGTGTTAGGTCCGTAGGAACACCGCGACATGAAATTGAGACAACAGGAAAACTTACCACTCCAGGGGAGATATTCCTGTGTGACGTAGACGTTATTTAAGGACAATCAGACTGTACCGAGATACAAATCGCAAAATATACTACATTGACGAGACTTGGTTGAATGAAGGACACACGACAAGTATGGCGTGACACGACTTTTAAGACTGAAAGACAAGCATTTTTGCAAGATATGTGTGCTGGTTTTAAAAAACCATAGTGGAAAAAGCCGAAGGCTTTCCTTATAAACTTGTTTCAGTTTCATTGCTCATTCTTTCAGTTTCAACTTGCTCAGTTTCATTATAAACTTGTATTTTTGCATGCCTTCATATTCTTATTTGTATGATTTTATCTATCATCCTGGCAATTGTTATGACGTTTACTGCAGGTTTAAATGTGACGGGAAGGCATCGCCTATGGCCTATGGCACGAAAGCATTAGCCAATTAGGATGAGGGGGAAGGTAGTTCCACGCGGAGTGATTACATATCAGCGGGGCAAGGTTATATGAAACAGAGATTAGTTATGTTTTCCTGTCAGGATCATAGGCTGAGTGTGTATCAGTTCAGAGCATTATAATTAAATAAATACGTGACAAATTCTTTAAAAGTGGTGGAAAAAGTATTCAATTTGAATATATAAAGCTTTTTGTTTAAGTATTATGATATGCGTGCTGTTAAAGATATTAATGTAACATCAGATGTAACTAACATGATGAAGCCTTAGACAGGCTGATTAAAATGGATATACACGCGATGTCACCACTTTTGTTTCTGACCAGATTTTGACCATTAGTTCAAGACTCCGATTAACACTCAAGTTTTTACTAAAGAAAATATTTTATGATATGTTTTCTCACGTTCTTGATTTAGATATATGTACACATTTCTTTAATACTCAGTGCTGGTGCAATAAAAGATAGCAAGTGGACAATATTCGGTAACATTGGAAGGTAACAGTACCAACTAGGCTGGCCCCGTAGTTCAGTCGGTAGAGCACCTGCCTGCCGTGCTAGCAGTCCCGGGTTCGATTCCCGGCGGTGGGATTGGGAAGTTTTTTCCGTCCAAGATAATTCCTCATCTTCCCCAGAGTCAAGAAGTATGAATGGCGTGCGAATGTGTGATGATTAAGAACCCAACTAATACGAGTTAACACCTTCAATATGTTCGAAAGGAGAACGGCCTCTGATGTGACGAATGCAGTTCAAGGCGGGGTATAATTGGAACAACAATTTCTTCAAATATTGGAGAACCTTCTCCATGCGTTCACGAAACGTGTAATGGTATACATGCATTGTTTATATAAGGACCCATTCTTGGGCCATAACGATTAAATTGTTAACATTCTAGACTATAAAACCAATGGTTTCAGCTTATATTCCGGTAGGAAGAAGTGTTTTCTGTAGGTGGTCAGAGTTAGCTGTTACTTGGTCGTCTACATCATTAGCGCGGGCGTTAGCCCCTCATATGTGGTATGTAATCACATTTTATGTGGGGAGAGGAGGTTGGAAAGTAAATTATCATTTTGCGTGTGTGTGTGTGTGTGTGTGTGTGTGTGTGTGTGTGTGTGTGTGTGTGTGTGTGTGTGTGTGTGTGTGTGTGTGTGTGTGTGTGTGTGTTCTTAACGTCCTCCAATGTTAAGTCATATCGGACGATAAATGAAATTGCTAAAATGATGTTTAAACTAACCCAGCGTCCATAGAGCTTAGAGTTACCCGACACTCAGCTTTAGGATAAGGGATAATCCCGGAAAAACTGTATCCAGATAACTCACCCTGACCAAGATTTGAACTCTGGACTTCTCGAATGCTATCACACATGCTACAGAAGCGGGCGAAAGTTATGCTGGAAGTAGAGGTAGGAAAAAGGAAGTGGCTTCATAGTATTCTGTCAAGGGCATCTCCATTAATCAGAGGAATGGAGAGCTGCCGTGCCTTCCGTGAGTGAAGGAAAGTTCGCCAGGTCATGAACATGGCACAAGGCCTTAAACATAGAAGGAGTGTAGGTAATTTTTTCTGGGGTATCTCTACGTCACGCACCCCGTCGGACAAAGGAATAAGCAGTTTAAGCGGTTGGTAAATTCACCAGGGCTTGTTCACCAGCTGCTTAATTGGGTGAACTTTTGTAGCACCTCCCTTGGGTGTTCCACAATTGACTTGAACTGACTATAGTAGGCTGCGGCCAAGCAATGGTTCTCGAATTGGTTTTTGAGATCCTCCTAGATGTCTCCGGACATCTGACATCGGAATACCATTTAAAACTGCTGCCGACCCTCCATAGAGGTTGGCTATCAGCGGCACGGCTACCTCCTCCTCCTCCTTCTCAGCTGTAGGCTGCGACTGTGAATTGTTGTGGAAGACTTCATGTTGAGTGCCCGGAGAGCCGTACATGTGTCGCGTCCTGACGTCTCGAACTTAAAGTCCTTTTACATCAAGCATTACTTCCAGCATAGGGTTCAATTCACAGGAGCTGCGGTTGCCTCTTCCTTCCAGGACGTTAACTGGTTCTCCAACATCTTCCAGGGGCTAATCCGTTCCGAAAGCCCTTCAAGGCGTTGGCAAAAGCCTTTCAACTTACCGTTGAACGTTTCCACAATTTTTTTTCCCCTTTCACATCGGCCAATTCTTGGTCAGTTTTATTATATATCCTCGTCTTCATCTTGGATATTTCTGTTGCTTATTTCTTCCTTTATATTGGGCATTACTGTGTAAAGTATTTCGTTTACATTCTTTATTTCTGTCTGCTCCTTCTCTATCACGAATTTGTCTCCAAGTTCTCCCTCCACGGATTTAGATACATTGTTTATTTCGGATTTCATTTCTTTCCTCATCTTTTCAAATCTTGTCAAAAATTATTCAAGTATTTCCTCAATCATGGCTTTTAGATCTCACTCCTGACACCATTGTAACAATGAGAGCATAGTTATTGCTAATCAAACATTGTTTGTCACTTGAACCTTTGACGTAGTGCAAACTTTATACTTGACACTGTTGTACACATTCAGGATAAGATATTGATTCCTCGAACCGGACCATTACTGAACTGGCGAAACACAGCTCACAACTGAACTGCAATGTCTGCTGAAAAACTTCCCACTCTCACTTCAACTCAACTTGACTTACACCGAATCTCTCCGCTTGCCACAGAACATTTTATTTCTATAAAGTATTAATTCCGTAGTGCTGAAGTTATGTAATTAATATATCCACAAATCAGATAAGTTTGTTTGAGGACTCCAATACGAGTATCCTCTTTTCCTGTATTCTTTAATTTTTATTTTGCATCTCTAGCTCCGCAATTTGTATAGCACTGACTGTGCTGATCAACTGAAAAAAAAAAAACCTATCTCAATCAGCTGATTAACTCCGGGCAATGATCGCATCCTAATATAGGGCCAACTACAAAGCGAATCTTCTGGAAGACGAAAATGTTAGAAATAGCCCGAGCGAATGTTCGGAAGTACACGATGGCCATTGCTCTGGTTGGGATATTGTTCAATCAGTGGCAGGTAGCCCAGTCAGTGGTGGGTAAATATACAGCTTCGCAGCATTATATAGTTAATGCCAGAGGTTCTACTCCCATTAGTCCTAGACCCGTAGGACCAAGGACCCAGGTCTCCTTCGACCAGGGAGTTACCGAGCTGTCCCAAAAGGGCGACCGGCGCCTCCGTGGGGCTTTCATAGGGCAAGACCTAGAGACTAACAAGCCCCCCCCCATCTGGTCCTGTGGGCTCAAGACGAGATGGAAGTGGATACGCCACTTACGCGCGCCAACTAAAAAATGGGAAGGCTACCGGTAGGGCCGCCTGGTGATCTAGCACACCTTCTACTAGCTCTGCTGGCTAGTACGCGGGAATATTAATGGCTTCCCTCAACCCCGTCCGGAGACGTACCCGATCTCTCAAGGGTATCGGGAACCACTGCCCCCTCGAGTCCAACCCAATCCGAACAACTCCCTATCAGGGAGGGGCTCAAATGTTCGGCCCGAGGTTCCCCTAGTAACGTCAGAAGTGGAGTGTGTTTAGTTAACTCGTGTGCACTTCGGCCGCTGCCTTTGACGAACCCTTATAATCCTTTTACAAGACAGACCCTCCTTCTCCCAGACCTTTCTACAAGGTTGCCACCTTTCTCATACGTCATGGGTATCTTACGAGGTTTCGTCTAAATCAATTATCTTATGTCCATTACTGCAAAACTTCCTTAGTTTTGACAAATATATATCGCCAAGCTACAATTCTACTTGATTCCATAATAACCCTTATCTTATACAAAGTGCGGTGTTTGAAACCTAGCTCCTTTAGGAGACCGCGCAAAGTGCAGTGCCCATAAGGAAAATCACAAATTTCTTGCAAATGTGCAACCAATTCGTATAAGGTCGGTGCTCTCCCTTTTGCAAAGAATCTATAAATTAATCGACGAATTAAATCGCATGTGAAATTATCTACTTTAGAGAAACATTTCCTTTTGTTTTCACACTTGATCGGCGTATTCCTTCCATCACAATATTTCTTACTGTATTTCTGTGAATACCCGCAATTTATCATCAGGTTCATTGCATGACCCCTTACCAAGATTAAGTGTCAGCACATATTTATATGTGTTCAAAATAAGCGCTTGAATTTGCTTAGAAACAATTCACGTTATAACTTTGTTTTTTGAGGCTTTTCCATTAATATAACTCGGCCCAGTTTATTTACACTATTGTCTTCACTTTGATTATTTTCACTTGACTGAAATTTATGTATTACTTCATTTGCATTTACCACTGCATTTCCCTCCTACGGTCTCCACATCGTGACACACAACGAATTTCTGCACGTAATGAAACAGATCAACTGGAAGTTGGAACTTCGGCAACTGAGACTCCACGTGGAGTAGACATGCGACTGTCACTTAGAGAAAATCAGGGTTGCTATTGGTCCTCAACGACAGTGTTCCATTTCTGAAGTGTGGAGATAGATTTATGACAGTCATTAGTGGGTGGGAGGGTCCGTATCCTTTGAGCGGCAACTGCACTCGCGTTGACTAAACAGACTTTATGTAAAAGAACTGCCGGATGAAATTTCGATTTACCGGAGGAGTTGATATGATCCTGAAAAATGACAGCGTCATTAATAAACATACAAAAATGCCTTTGAGGGGGCCTTTAGTTATTCGAGCATAGCACCGCGTGTTGGCCACAATGGATCCTTTTTACTTCTAACGTGACCTCTGCAAGAAGGGATAAGAGGGACCATCAAGGACGACCGTGTGCAATAGCAAGGACAGGGTTCCTAATAATATTCCACGTTAAGTCCAGCCTGACAACAGTAGTTCTGCCTAATCCCCGTATCCCTTGGAAGTCTTTGGCAATCGACTTTAAAAATGAGAACACTGATCATTTTAAGTTTTGTCCCATTAAATATGTGCACTTATTTCATTTTATTGACATTACACATTCTCCCAACATTTTATTTTATTTTGAAACTAGAAGTAGAAATAACGGTATTGAGTATCGAAGTATCAGGTATCGTGGAAAATGTCGTGTATCGGTATCTAGAAGAGAAAAACCGGTATTGAACCACTCTTAGTTAAAACCTTAAATACATCGCCATGCATTGTAACTTAAGGACATTCTTGTTTCAGTAGCGTTCGCCATTCGGCAGTCCTCTTCTAAGAACATACATCTATGTACACGAGGTTTTTGTGGGATCATTATTCTTATACTTTATCTCATTATTTATTAATATTTTTGTTAAGTTTTAATTTCCTTACTACGTAATGAGTACGTGAAGTATTTTATTTTATTTAAAAAAAAACTTGGTAACGAGAACTTATAGGAAGTATATGTCCTTGAAACTTCCTGAATAAAAAAATTAATTATAGAATTTCTGAAGGCGCGCACGTGTTCATGTGTTTGGTGTGCGCCTCTGTGAGCAGCATAAATTAAAACGAAAATTCGGTAAAATATCGACGTTTTTAGTTATGTTCTACATTTGACAAGGATACGACAGGAGGATTTTCAAGAGTATCCTTCTCAAATTAACTTTTACAGGAACATATTTTCAAAATGCTCAACTTTCTCTCTAAAGAAGAGCTTCATCAATTTTCATTAAAATAGCACATATTTAATGTATTTTCATGATAAATAAAATTTATATCTTGAATTTTTTTGGAAACAGCCTTCAAAGTTCACTTTATTATGAATTAGTTTCGTGTAACTGGAAGTAGATGTCATTAAAGGACATAACGTATGTCAAACATCATGCCCTCTTGTATATATACATACATAGTAGAATTTCAAAGCCATGACATAGCAATCAGCTATTAAAAGATTTTACAATCTCTTCTTAATCCTAGGATATTCACTTAGACCCTTGTATCTACAAGGAAATATGAAATAAGACGATTTTTACAAAAGTTTATCTCAGTTAATATGAAGGAGATGGAAGAACAAGCAAATATAACAAGAATTTGTACAATTGTAGAGAAATCTATGTGCAACATATCATATTCTTTTGTTACGTTCTGTTATGTCTTCTGAATATAAAACAATTTTAAAAACCATTTAGGAAGTTGTAGATTCCCTGTGTTTTCCTCATGAAACCTGAGGAATTGCTCCCCCCCCCCTCCATCAAAAGTCATATCGGATGATGATAAAATGAGTGAAATGATGTTCAAATGAGCACAAGATCCGTAGAGGTTACAGTTACCCAGCATTCTTCTTTCAATACAAGGAAAAACTCTAAATGCACCTTATCTAGGTAACTCACCCTGACTGAGATTTGAACTTGGTACCTTTTGAACATGAGGCAGAAGCGCTACCACCTAGCTACAGAGATGGCTCCAGAAATTGAGAATGCACTTTGAGAAAAACTGATCTTTTAATCCAGACACTAAATCCCCCCTATGTGTCTACCAGCATCTAATACAAATTTTATCTACTGGCTCCCTGTTTTGAATTTTTCACATCATGATTCCCTATCAAACTGTAAGCTTTCATGATGTTATCATTCCTTCACTAATGACCGATTTCACCAACAGATGTTAAGACTTAACACGAGTTTAGCAAAAGTTAAAACAAAAATTGCATTTCACCAACAAGTGTCAGCGCAACACTCGTGTTAAATCTCTTGTTAAACTAACAAACCAAATATCTGATGTTAACTCCTTAACAATTGTAAATAGTCAAGATGGCGAGCACGAACTGTTGATGTCGATTTGCTATATTTAAGATGTCTAAATGACATTTGCAATACAGTACGGCCTATGAGGAGAAATGATTTTGAGGAGCTATCAGAAGAAAATTTTTTACGGAGGTCGAAAAATGTTGCTATGAAGGTTACTGAGGAAGTACAAGAGAGGTTAGAACATGCATCGAAAACAATACGCCGATCTCGCCTTTGCTTCAAGTATTAATAACTTTGCGATTTTATAATTCACTGAATTATGTGGATAATACATTGTCCACCTCCCGTCTTGAAACGTTCAAGTCACTTGCCCTTCTTCGCTCCTCGTTTTAAATTTACGTAATACTGAGTTAGAACATGCATCGAAAGGAATATGACGATCTCGCCTTTGCTTCAAGTATTAATAACTTTGCGATTTTATAATTCAGTGAATTATGTGGACAATACACTGTCCACCTGCCGTCTTGAACGTTTAAGTCACTTATTCTTTGCACCTCGTTTTAAATTTACGTAATACTGACAAGTTGTTTGGTACTTGTAGTAGTGACACATGCATTTGAATTAAATTCGTTTCCAATATTTTCCCCGTAACATCTTTCTCTTTTACATTCACCGCATCCGTTCTCTTATTTTCCACGATATCCTTACATTTCGTCACCAATTCAATTAACAATTCTTTCTCCATCGATGAGAAATTTGTCTCACGACTTTATGATTTTGTTCATCCGCCATTTATCAGCTTGTGCAGACGAAAATGAAAACAAAAGCGCATCGCAGTACGTTCAGAAAATAATACGACTCATCCATAGCCTTCTATAGCTGTGATACTTACAAGTTTATTGGCGTTAACACAGGTTTGTTAACATTTTCAGAAAACAGGTTGGTAAAATGCAAGAAATTTAACATTAGTATTAGCTCTGTGACAATTGTTACGTTACATTTGTTAACGTCGATTTTAACATCTGTTGGTGAAATCGGGCATAAGTCTATTATTGTATAGTTGTGTTCCCAGTTTTCATATTCCTCTGCCTTTCAATACTAGTACAATAACACTTCAGATATATTACGTATAAATATCTCTGATGCAAACAATTAAATTACTTACATTCACCATTACATCTATGAGAGCTAGGCTTTTTGTTTTTGAAGTTAAGACTAGATATTGGAAGAACTATTTATTATTCCATGTTGCTGTTTGTAATATCATCATCAACAAGAACAACATTATTGTTGTCATTGTCATTGCCATCCCCATCACTTTGTTTAACTTGTTCATAGATGATATATTAAAAATTATAAGCAATAATAATAATTTCTTGCCGGTTATTAATAATATACAAATCCCTGGATTATTGTTTGCAGATGACTTGGTGATTGGTGATATTGCTATAAATAGGTTAAAAATATCTTTACAAGAAATAGATAAATATTGTGCAGCTTGGGGCCTAAATGTGAATAGAGCTAAAACCCAAATTGTAGTTTTAAAAAAATAGGTACTAAACTGAGTAAACATGAGAAGTGGTACAAAGAGGGAATAGAATATAAAGTAGTACGTGAAAGTAATTACTTAGGAATGAAAATTGATGCAGGAGGGAAATGGGAGAAGCTAAAGAAATGTGCACTGGCAAAAGGGAAAGCAGCAATGGCAGCTGTAAGAGGATGTTTGTATAAAACACCTGAAATGGAAATGAAATGGTTAGAAAGGGTATATAATTCGGTGGTTGCGGTACGAATGCTTAATGGTATTGAGATGTGGGGGCTGGAAAAGGGATGGGAAGTTTTAGATTATGTACACAGGGGGTTTTGTAAGGAAGTTCTAGGGCTGCCAATATCAACTGCAAATGAAATAGCTCTAACTGAAATGGGGAGAGTTCCAAGAAAAGGGTTAGTTATAGAAAGGGCACTAAAATATTGGTACAGAGTATTGAATCTAGAGGAGGGGACTATACTGAAACAATGCTTGAAGTATCAAGAACCAACTACCAAATAAGGGATGGGTAAGTAATTTACGAAATAATTTAGAAGATAATGGTATGGGTGATATTTGGAGAAAGAGAGAAACTAATTATAAAGGTTTTTGGAAAGGGGCTAGAATAAGATTTGAAGACATGGAGATCCAGAAACTGTTTAGTCAAATAGCAGAGAAGAGATCGCTTGTTTTCTATATTCCATTGAAAGATAGCTGGGGGAGGGAGAGGTATATAGATAGCACTAACAGTGAAGAAAGAAAGGGGTTAGCATGGTTAAGAGCAGGGATATGGAGATTAAGAGGTCAAAGAAATGGATACCCGCAAGACGAGTGCCCATTGTGTGGGGACAAAGAGGATATAGAACATACTGTTTGATTGTAAGGAAACAGAGTTGTGGAGGGAGAATGTCAAATATAAAAAATGAATAGGAGAATCAGCTTAAAGTTTTAAACAAAAATTATAAAAACATAGGCCAGTTTTTAAGTAAGGTAAAAAGACAGGTGGATATGGACTGTAAAAAGAGGGAAGGAATAATAAGTGACTATTCTGTAATAACACATATTGTAACACGTCTGTAAATATACGTAATGGACTGTCCTGTGTAGCAGTGGCCTGGGCCAAAATAGAGGGCAGTCCAAAAATTAATAAATAATTAATAAATATTATTATTTATTATTATTATTATCATCATCATCCCCATCACCATTATTACTATTACAGCATTATTAAAAGAGTTTCCCATTTAGTGAAAGGTATAGCATATTCAGCATAGTTTATACTATTCATAAAAATATATTAGTTTAAATTTGAGTATTGCATCATTAAGTGCAACGAGACAACATGAACAAAGATAAGCAAATAGGAAACTCTTCATAACTAGTTATTAAATACTTCTCATAATGTGAAATAATAAATATTCTTAAGTATGCTATAAAAGATAACAATAGAAATTTCATCTTTTCTATTCATAAACAATAAATAAGTACCCAATTTAGTTTACAACTGAGTGATACAATGGACACAGCTACTTTCTTTTGTATTCCCATTGTAAAGTTTTATACAAAGCTATTCATTCTATAAATGTTCAGTTTTCTTTTACCATTACTACGGATATGAAGAAATGAGCAAACACATTCTAAACAATACATTAATAGAAAACAGAGTATCCAGATTTAAAGTTAAGTATAGGTACCAACCTTATTCTAAAAAGTTATCAAACATTTATTTATTAACTTTAGCATGTTGTTCTAATAAGGCTCATTTCTAGCATGTATAAACATATGTATAAAGACTTACCTCCACATATCTTTTTTCCTGATTATAGCCATTTCCAGAATGTATTAATAATAGGAATAAAGAGATTAGTGCCACTTTGCAAACCTGACACACTTCCATGATTCAGAATAAACACAAACTTAAAACATAGGAACGTTGTGCTCTTCACAGCCACCTTTAGTCTACTGACAACACTCCTGTTATTCTGCAGGATTAATACACCATGAAGAAGGTTGCAGCATGTGCTCTCTCCCAGTCCACGTCTTCCTCAAATGTATCTACTATTGTACTCAAAAACATCAGTTAGTTTTGGTTCTTTCACTCTGACAGATGAACAACTAATGTATGTATTGAAACTAGAAATATTATTCATACTCGTACCTTAGCTATTTGATTAGCTGCTAAGAATTTAAATTAAATAAATTATTTAAGCTGTAAAATTTATAGATTAAATTATTTAATGAAGTAATTTACTTTTGATTCAGACTATAGCCATAGCTTACAGGTAGTTTTTATTCTTCTTCTAAAAAAACCCTCTCTGAATGCTCATTTCACGTTAGAATAAAATAAATGATTATACACTGTAATGTGCTGTCAGTAGGTATCTCCAAGGCGCTGGAGCCGTGAGGAACGCTATTACGCGATATCCGGCAACACTGGCGTGTAACTTGGTTTCACCCCTTCAAATCCCCACCACAACGAACCCGTTACAACCATTAGTCTTGGCTGGGCAGCCGTTTGCGATGGAGCTTCCTATCACTTCAGCCGCCAGGTGCGAGTTGCGTGCAGTGCTCCGTTTTTTTAAGTACCAAGGGCACTACCCCCACTGAAATTCATGGTCAGTTATGCGAAGTGTATAGGCACAGTGTATGGAGGTCAAAAATGTGCGAAAGTAGGTCAGAGAGTTCAAAGATGGACGTACAGACGTCCATGACGTACAGGGTTCTGGTCAGCCTTCGGTTTCAGCCGAAACTTATCCCTGAAGTCCGTAAGACTACGATTGACAATATTGTCACCCAATTATCGAAAGGCACGACCAACTGACGGCTGAGTGAGGGCCGGGAAGCACTCATCAGGCCTACCCATTTATCTTGTAGCGCTATCGAGGGGATGGTTGGGAAAACATCACTAGCCATCTCTTTCCCCTCCTCCTTGCCGTCTGGAACCTTCGGGGTGATTCACTGAACCGCGAGACTTCCAGAAACAGCGATATTCCTATAAAAAGGGGCTGCAGTTGGCGAGTTCAGTGCAGTTTTTGGCGAGCAGCTGGATGAACGCCGTGCTAGTGAACGGACTGGAAGACTGTGTACGTGCATCGGAGAAGTTGTGCGTAGTTGCGAGTGCAGAGTGGACCTGTGACAGACGAACTGGTGAATTGTAATTGTGTGCGCTACGTAATTCTATGTAATCGGCAAGTGTTCCAACTGTAATTCGGTGGAAATAAAGAACGTTTTGAGTTTGTGCAATTGGATTTTTAATTTCACGAACCCACAAAGTCACAATATTTTGACCGAACATTTGCATTATCGCAAGGTGTGTGCGAGGTGGGTCCCCAAAATGCTCACCGAAGACCAAAAACGGCAACGTTCCTGACCCAGTTCGGATGGGACATCCTCACCCATCCCCCATACAGTACAGACTTATCACCTAGTGATTATCATCTGTTTCCTGAGTTGAAGTCACACCTGGGTGGAACATATTTCCAGACCGACGATGATTTGAAAAACGAGGTTGAGTGCTACCTGCGCAACTTAGCGGGAGAGTGCTATGACTAGGGTATACAAAAACTGCCACAGCGCATGCAAAAGTGCATCGATCGCAATAGTGATTACGTTGAAAAATAGCTGTAAGTTCCGCATTTCCATCTATCTAACATTCAATGACAATAAATATGTTTTCTATATTAAATGCAATTGGAGATCTTAATTTACGGACACGTCACTTTTGAATTTTCTTTTCAGGAAAGAAATACCTATGCCTGCACAGATCCACCAAATGAGGCATTCTAATGTAAATAATGGTTATTGATATTGTTTAAATAAATTTCAAATTTAAATTGCTTTAATTGCAGTCAGAGTAATTTATGTATCTGAAACATCCCCAACACATAGAAACAACAGAGAAATAAAGTTCAGAAGTTATCATATCAGTTTTTAATTCTAGTTACATACTGTAACAAATTTAATGAAAGGAAACGGCCACTGCACCTTTAATGACAGTTCATAATCATAATACTAGACAGAGAATGGACATTCATGTGAATAGAAGTAACACAAGAACTCACCAAAACAGTGTAATAAATCTAGGAATCACGTTTTTTTTTTTAATACACTGCCTAGAGCCAATAAAACCACTTGCAATTTTTCAGCATTTAAAAAGTCAGTTTTGGCATACTTGCTGGACCACTGTTTTTTATTGTGTTAGTGAATTTATTGGAAGTTTATAATATTGTCACCCAATTATCGGAACGCCGGACGAACGACAGCTGAGAGGGGACCAGAGGCAGCCGAGCCACACCCCCTCATTAATCTCAGTCACTGGCTGAGGGGACGATTAGGGGAGTGTCACTTGTCGCTGGCCGCCTCTTCCCCCTTCGTCTGTCATCTGGAATTTTCGCGGTGATTCACGGAAACCAGAGACTTCTAGAAGACAATGATATTCCTATAAAAAGGGCTGGAATGAGTGGAGTCAGTCAGTCAGTGCTTGACGTGTTAGCGAACGGACGAGAAGACTGTGTACGTGCATCGGAACGGTAACGGACGAACTGGTGAATTGTAATTGTGTGCATTACGTAATTCTGTGTAATTGGCAAGTGTTCAACTGTAAGTCGGTGGAAATAAAGAACATTGTTGAGTTTGTGTAATTAGACTTTTCATTTCACGAACCCACAAAGTCACAATATTGTTACATTTCTGAATTAATTGTGTATATTATACAATTCTTGAGATATCTTTATAAATCATTACTTTGTAAAAACACTGACTTGTCCTTATTGGATGTCACTTGTTAATTTAACAGTATAGTTAATTGCAGTGTATATTCACAATTTGACGTGTCTTATATCATAGTACTCATGTACAATGTATGATTTACAAGATGAATAAATTATCTGTCTATCTACTTACATATTTCATTATGGCTTCCCATGAGGATTATTGGAATTTTTACAAACTTGACTAAAAAATTAACTGCTTGATTTTTTGGATAATAATTCTGATCATAATATCAGCTTTTATTAATAAGTACTATTTCATCTCCTTATAATGCATAAAATGTTAGTACACTCTATTTATAGCCCAACTTATTAAAATATATCATTCTCAGAAGTACTTGGATAAAAAAAAAACAAGATTAATTGGGCAACCACAGTGCACTGAATTACAATTTCAGGAACAAACTTTGTTCCTTCTTGTAGCTTACCGTCAATATAAGCTGCTTATAAAAAGTCCCCAATCTTTAACACCTTATCACGTATAATTAGGTACGTAAGCAATCTAAATGAACCATACGTTAAAGCATTGGAACGCAAATGCTTATAAATATGAAATTCAAATAGATTAGATAGAGTCAACAGTTGAGTCCGGAGGGTCTACTCCCATCAGTCCTGCACCCGTAGGACCAAGACCCGGGCTTCTTAAAACCAGGGAGTTATCCGAGCTGTCCCAAAGGGCGCTCGACGACCTCCGTGGGGCTTTCCATAGGGCAAGATCTGGGTGACAAACAAGGGCCCCCCCCCCATCTGGTCCAAGGACACAAGATGGGATGGAAGTGGATACGCCACTTACGCGCGCCAACACCAAAGGTGAAGGCTACCGATATGACCTCGGTGGGGCCGCCTGGCAATCTAGCACACCTTCTACTAGTTTTGCAGGCTAGTACCCGGGAAAATTAATGGCTTCCCTCAACCCCGTCCGGAGACGTACCCGATTCCCACGGGTATCAGGAACCACTGCCACCTCGAGACCAACCCAATCCGAACAGCTCCCAGAGGGAGGGGCTCAAATGTTCGGCCCGAGGTTCCTCTAGTACCGTCAGAGGTACCACGAGTGCTAAGGGTCCGCAGCGGCAGCACCACGGCAGCTGAAGGGGACGGATCCCCTCCCCTACGGGAGAGATAGAGTCAACATGAAAAAATCCAATGCCATGGCTGGGATTTGAACCACGGATCTCCTGGGTTCCGTCCAGTCGCTCTAACCCACTGAGCTACCATGGCCAACGTGCCGTCCTGACATTAAATTCTCCATTTGACTCGTATATTTCCCCGGTAGACCACTAGGGGAATGTATCTCGAATGCGAGAGCCTCTAGTGGTCTACCGGGTAAATATACGTTGGCCATGGTAGCTCAATGGGTTAGAGCGACTGGACGGAAACCAGGAGATTCGTGGTTCAAATCCCGGCCATGGCATTGGATTTTTCATGTTGACTCTATCTAACAAAGATCTTGGCCTATATACAGCTAGTGTGAAGAAATGATTAATTTCCATCAATTAACCAAATAGTTTAATGAATTTTTCTCTAGTTTTGTAATAAATCACACATAACACTAATAGTAATATGTCCTTTTATATGTTAATAACATTTTCTTTTTTAATTTTTCCATACAAGAACAGGAATATTAATGAAGGCCTTATTTGAATCTTTACACAAGAAAAATGAAAAGTAAGAAGAAGCAGAGGGAGATAAAAAAAGGAGAGGAAAGCAGTTTGCTGTTTCCCTGCTTCACTCCAATATCTTCAAAGAAGTCCAGTTGAAAACAGATAATATTAGTGTATTTATTATGACACAGTACTTCAACTATTAATTCTTCTTCATATCCCACCAAACATAAGTTGTTGTTGTCAGTTATGCAGTAGTAAGAGAGCCAATGTTTTCTGTCTAGATTGTAATAAAAGTTAAGGAGCATGAAGCGCATCCAGTTGATACGGGTAGTGAACAAAGACTTTGGGGTAGGAACGGCAAAGTAGGAGGAGGGACAAAGCAGATTATAGGAGGAGAACTGTAAGCTAAAATACACAAATCTTTGTCCACCTCTTTTCAGTCTTTGATGTCACCTTATTTCCTTTACTACTACTTATTTTGCTAATAAGTTAAAGTTTCCTTTTAATCATGTCATCTACTGCATTCATGTAGATGTGTGACACATGGCTACTATCCATGAAGCAATTTGATGTTTCCTTTTCTTATGTAGTATTAGTAGTTGTTGTAGTAATAGTTGTCGTAGTAGTAGTAGTGGTGGTGAGGGTGGTGGTGGTAGTAACAGTGTAATGAGGGTGGTTGTGTCAGTACTAGCAGTGATAGTGGTGGTGGTGGTGGTGGTAGTAGTAGTAGTAGTAGTAGTAGTAGTAGTAGTAGTAGTAGTAGTAGTAGTAGTAGTAGTAGTGGTGGTGAGGGCGGTGGTGGTAGTAACAGTGTAATGAGGGTGGTTGTGTCAGTACTAGCAGTGATAGTGGTGGTGGTGGTGGTGGTAGTAGTAGTAGTAGTAGTAGTAGTAGTAGTAGTAGTAGTAGTAGTAGTAGTAGTAGAATTAGTAACAATGGTAGTAGTTGTTATTCTTGTTTGTTTGTTAACTTTTTAAGTCATATGATGTGTCCAGGGTCCATAGAGCTTACAGTTACCCGACATTCGTCTTTTAGGATAAGGGAAAACCCGGAAAAAACCTTATCCAGGTAACTCACCCTGACCGAGATTCGAACTCGGGACCTCTTGAACGTGAGGCAGACATGTTACCATCTACGCTACCGAGGCGGGCGTACTTGTTATTGTGTTAGTAATAGTAAGATGGTGGTCTTAGTACTAATGGCAATACAGTTCCGTCTATAGTGCGCATTTGGGAGGTCCGGGTTCGATTCCCGTGGTCGACCTACTTGACCCATGTTATTTTTAGGTTTTTTTTTCGGATCGCCAGGCGAATGCTGAGTATGTTAATTACATCCCCAAAGTTTTTGTCCCTCCATTTCATCTATATTATCACTTCACTTCATCTCTCATCTGGTGGTCTCTTTCAGGCTAGAAGTGTCGGCGTGTGTCCCGGCGTTGCATGGCAGCATGATATGCTCCTTCGATAGGACGGTCTCCGGTCTCCAGCCCAGCCTGGAGGTCTGGTAGGTAGGATACCGGTTGCACTGGCCTGTAGGGGGTTTACCAAATGATCAATTGTAGGCAACCTGCCCTCCGCACTGTCATGACTCATCTGCCGTCTGTATCCTCTCGCCTCACCCTTCCTCTCCGGGGGTATCCCATTTGGGGATATAGGTACCATAAACCAAGTTCTGGACCTCCGTGCCGAATCCCTTTGTAGCATAGTGCCCAGTCCAGTGGGAGTTGTTGTGTTAGTACTAGGGTGGTGTCAGTAGTATTAGTAGAAGTGGAAACAACGCTGTCAATTGGAGGGATCAGGACCTCTTGAGCAGTCTCCCTGACGTTCTCTCCGAATTTGAATCCCGATCTCTCGAGGTTTTTCCTTATCCTGGAAGATGAATGTCAGGTAACTAAGCTCTGTGGAATCTGGACTCATTTGAGCATCATTTAACCCCTTTCATTCACCGTCCGCTATGATTTAACGTTGGAGGACATGATTTTTTTTGCAAGTAAGCAAGTAATCAAGTGAGCAACTAAGCAAGTGAGCAAGTGGGCAAGTGAGCAAGTAAGCAGTCAGGCAGGCAGGCAGGCTGGAAGGCAGGCAGGTAGGCAGGCAGGCAGGTAGACAAGCAGGCAGGCAGATAGGCTGGCAGGCAGGCTGGCAGGCAGGTAGGCAGGCAGGTATGTAGGCAGTCAGGCAGGCAGGTAGGCTGGGAGGCAGGCAGGCTGGCAGGCAAGCAGGTAGGCTGGCAGGCAGGCAGGTAGGCTGGCAGGTAGGCAGGCAGGCAGGTAGGCTGGCAGGCAGGCTGGTAGGCAGGCAGGCAGACAAGCAGGCAGGCAGATAGGCTGGCAGGCAGGCTGGCAGGCAGGTAGGCAGGTAGGCAGTCAGGCAGGCAGGTAGGTAGGCAGTCAGGCAGGCAGGTAGGCTGGGAGGCAGGCAGGCAGGTAGGCTGGCAGGCAGGTAGGCAGGCAGGTAGGCTGGCAGGCAGGTAGGCAGGCAGGTAGGCTGGCAGGCAGGTAGGCAAGCAGGTAGGCTGGCAGAGAAGCAGGCAAGCAAGCAAGCGAGCAATGGAGCAGGTGAGCAGGCGAGCAAGTAAGCAAGCGAGCAAGTAAGCAAGTGAGCAAGCGAGCAAGCGACAAGTGAGCAAGCGAGCAAGTGAGCAAGCGAGCAAGTGAGCAAGCGAGCAAGTGAGCAAGTAAGCAAGTGAGCAAGTAAGCAAGTGAGCAAGTAAGCAAGTGAGCCAGTGAGCAAGTGAGCAAGTCAGCAAGTGAGCCAGTGAGCAAGTGGGCAAGTAAGCAAGTGAGCAACTAAGCAAGTGAGCAAGTAAGCAATTAAGCAAGTAAGCAAGTGAACAAGTAAGCAAATGAGCAAGAAAGCCATTAAGCACGTAAGCAAGTGAGCAAATAAGCAATTAAGCAAGTAAGCAGTCAGGCAGGCAAGGAAGTAAGCAAGTAAGCGAGTAAGCAAGTAAGCAGTCAGGCAGGCAAGCAAGTAAGCAAATAAGCAGTCAGGCAGTCAGGCAGGCAGGGAAGCAAGTTAGCAAGTAAGCAGTCAGGCAGTCAGGCAAGCAAATAAGCAAGTAAGCAGTCAGGCAGTCAGGCAGGCAAGCAAGTAAGCAAGTAAGCAGTCAGGCAGGTACGTAGGCAAGCAAGTAAGCAAGTAGGCAGTTAGGCAGGCAAGCAAATAAGAAAGTAAGCAGGCAGTCAGGCAGGCAAGCAAGTAAGCAATCAGGCAGTCAGGCAAGCAAGTAAGCAAATAAGCAAGTAAGCAGTCAGGCAGGCAGGCAGGCAGGCAAGTAAGCAAGTAAGCAGTCAAGCAGTCAGGCAGTCAGGCAGACAAGCAAGTGAGCAAGTAAGCAAGTAAACAAACAAATAAATAAATAAAGTGAAGCTGGCATGCCGGAATTTTACCTTAGAAGTTCTTTTGCATATCATATATATACTAATGTCCTCCACAGGAGAGAAAGTCTCCGAGGGATGAAACGCAGGGGGATTGCAGAAGGTTCCCACACCCTCCCTGGACAGGTTTATGACACCCCATGTCAGTACAGTTACAGACCATTCAAAAACATTCTGATTGCTTCTACTTTTGGAAATGAATCTTCTCGGTTTCAGTGTACAGAGTGAATAGGACGCATGTTTTTTAACGGTTCTGATCCTTGTGTAGCAGGCGTTCTCTGCCAGACACATTCGCTGTCCTTGCCCCACTGTGTAAGACAGCACATTCCTTTCAGAAACCTTGTTTGCGTTGCTGGACAGTATATATCCACTAATAGACGGCTGTTACTTTTAATCACACTTAAAATGCATTAGTCTGGGCCGAGTTTAAATCCACGACGTTGGAATCAAAGGTCAGCGTCTAACTGAGCCAACTGTGGTGATTGTGATGATTTTAGCAGTACTATTTAAATGCGGTCATCCCCTGTCGTAGATTTACAGCACCCAAAAGAACTACAGCGCTATAAAGGGGCCTCTGAGCAAAATTAAATTGTCTTACTCATTCAATGCAGAATGGTACGCTGACAGCCACAGCAATTGAAGAGTGCTCTATAAAAAACACAATTTCAATTGACGTTCTTTTTATCATAAGCCCACTACATGGCGGACACTGGTGACATATGAAAAAATAAAGAGATTTTGGGCAGGAAACTTCCTAAGTTAAGTAGTTATCCACCACTTTACAATAATGAAGGTGGCCTTGGTGGGATTCGAAGTGCGGACCTCCCGTTTTTAAATCCGTTTCTTAAGGACTTTGACCAGCTGTGTGGTATAGTAGCAGCAGTATGATGGTGCTAGTGAATTTTTAAGAATGCTTGTCCCGATTAAGTGAAATTCTGTTTAAAGGGGTCCGGATTAACGAGGTTTTACTGTGTATATAAAACACTGACTCTAGAGTACTACATGGTTCGGAGTGGGGACTTAGCACCTCGAACTATAAAATATTTTTGCGTCCGGGTGCCTCTCAGGAGGGAGAGATGAGATAAAAGGGTAATAAGGGTGGCCGGACTAAGAAGACCACAGCAGCGGACAGGGTCCCTAACAGCTACAGATATAAACTGCCGGTGGCGACTCCATATACTAGCTCCCTTCCCCCCCCCCCTTGGGGTTCTGAAAAGCACACATCTCCGCCATGACATTCCATGTGGTGCTGACTGGCTGTATATAGCCAGAAGGTTTTTGCTGCATGCCCACCCGTTAAGGGTTTTTACCGCAGGTAAGGTATTTGAACGGGATTTTGTAGGATGGATATGGTGTAGGTTTTGAGGTTGATGAATTTTGTGAGGTTACAATTATTGTACCAACTGGTTGAAAGGACAGGATGCAATACCCAGCACCCTGGTGTTTCTAATTTAGTTTGGGTTGGGGAGAAATTTTGTAGCCAACAACTTAGGAGAATTATGTGGAGCGCAGCTTTAGCTACTGTTAGGATTAGCTCCTGGGTTATCTAGGGTGCCCGCATGCCATGCGGGGGATCCGATGTTGTCTAGAACGGCGTCTAGTGGGGTCATAATCTCCCAGTGATCTAACAAGGGCGCTTCTGTGAGTTGGTAAAGTTGCGTAGACTTTTGATGCCCGGCGCCTAACTTCGTCCTCAACATATGGAAGTCCCGAGGCTTCGTGAAGCAAACTGGTAGGAAAACAGCGACCCAAAGAATAGATAGACCGTACCCCTCTATTCTGTGCACGTTGAAGCCATGCCAACCAGCTATCTGCGGCCATGTCCCAGATCTCGCAGGCATATAGCATCACGGGGATCACTAGCGTTCGGAAGAGGTATAACCTCAGGCCAAGCGGCATCGAGCTCGACCCCAGTATAGGATACAGGGAAGCGATTGCTCCCTGTACCCTTGCTGCTAGGTCTCTGATGTGCTGGCGAAAGGTTAGGCCTCTATCCAATGTTACTTCAAGGTACCGGTCAGAGTTAGTCCACTCTATCCTTCGACCTCGGAAGCTGAAGTTGGGGCAGTCTGCGGGAGTGTGGCGCTTTGTGAAAAGTATGGCGTGGCTTTTGTCCGGATTTACGGACATCCGCCAACGCCGACACCACTGTTGTGTGAGACGGAGGTTGAAGGCTAAATGGGGTTGAAGGCTCTGAGTATGTGTCTGTCTTTGCAGAACAGAAGCACGTCGTCAGCGTATTGTGCCATTACGACTCGTGGCTCTCTGGGGAAATCTGCCAGAAAGACGTTGAATAAGGTGGGAGATAGTACAGAGCCTTCGGGGACTCCGCCTCTCATTGATCTAAGTGTTGTTTTCCCCGCAACTGTGACTTTAAAGGTGCGGTGTCGCAAGAAGCTGTGTAGAATACATCTCCGCTGATCCGGAGTATGAGTATTTACAGAGAGTTTGCCGTACACACCGAAACTTCCACCCCACTCAGAACCCTGAAATAGCCAATCAGGATGAAAGGCGCACTAGAATGAAAAGGCGAGTGAATAGGAAATTCTGAGAATGTGGTTATTCTCGTCATTCACCTAGATACCCGGGAAAAACCTTTAAAACCCCCAAGGAGTGAATAAAGTCGGCGTTGGGTATTGAAATCACGTCCTCCCGAATGTGGGTCACAGATACTTCCACCTGAACCGTCCCTCTTGGAATGTATAGGGTATTAACGCTGAGTGTGTTTAGTGATCCAGGTTAAGAATTCAAAGTTTACTGCGACAATATATTATAATTCCTTACAATTGTCTAATTAAAACAATTACATTCACTAACAACTTCGAATAATATAACATTTACCTTAACTGAATATTTATGGTCGTGATAAACACAATTCTAGTTCTATTATTCTGTTTTAAATATTCTACTTTTGAGGAGAAAACAGTAGTATTTAAGCTTCATTTTCATAATAAATGTAACCGTGTGTTTAATTTATAATGATGTACTTAGAATAATTTTGCAAGTAAAAAAAACCAACACATAATGCAATAAAAAAGAACTGAAACCAAAAAGATCGTTAGCGTGCAATTTGGACCAAATATCACTTAGTTGAGCATGGTAAGAACGTCTTGAAGGGTATTTGACTATGTGGAACTCAGTCCTTGATTACCTACTTGCCAGAACCAACACAAATGTTACTCTCGCGCGCGCGTTTGTGTGTGTGCGTTTGTTGATAGAACACCCGTTCATACTACATATAGCACCACTATATGATG